>VMDO01005847.1:49779-107078 GCA_007922755.1 Pedetes capensis | reverse complement strand
ACATTTTACCATCTCAAGTAGTATTTCTCTTGAAATATTATTTTGTCATATTTGGACAGTAAAATACCTTAACTAGCCTTGTACTTTGGGGAAAAATAAATAATGGGAAAATAAAAAATATTTAAGTATTTCAGAGTTTACATGAACAAAAGGTAATCTAATTATCTTTTTATCATCTTGAAAAAGCTATTTCAACAACAACAAAAAAACCTGAATTATTCTCCCGAAATCATCTATGAGTCTAGTCTTTTTCCTCATTAATAAAATAACATGCATTTTCTTAATGAAAAAACTACCAGTATGAGAACCTTACATTAAAACTTTTGGCACTAAAAACACTTTTCGTAGTTAAAACTGGAATTTAAGATCACTTACCTATCAAAATAAATATCTCTGGTTCTCATTAAGAGAAATTCAGGTAATAAATGGCCTGCAGGCAGTTAAGAAAGCCTGAGTTTTCCTGATGCAAAGCTGTGACTCTGCCTTCAAGGGCTCAGGGTATCAACCTTACTGCAACAATGCAGGACCCTTCCTAAATCACAACTGTCCGTTTTAAAGTTAAGGGATTTTCTTTTTTTAAAGTAAGCATATTACTGTATTTACAAATGCTCCTTAATTCTGTTCCCACTCACTGTCATAGCTGCTGCTGCTAGCCTCTGGCTGAGATATGCATCGAGGTATTGCTCCTTGGGACTCCTCACTTCCTAATAACAAAATGAACAAGACAGGGGAGGAGGCAATAAAAAACAAAACAGTGAATGGAAGATGGCAGCAGAATAAAAGAGAGAGACTACTTCAAAACCTTTGGCCTCCAGAGTGAAGTTACATACTTCCTCTTCAGGTGTCTCAGGGATTCTGGGTGAATGTGGATAAACCCAACAATGTCCTATCTGTTATACATACTGCAGAGAATGTTATCGAAATCAAGATGAAGGTGGCTGGCACTGAAAGTTGAATGCCTTGCTCTCCCCACACATGCATCAGGACCACGGTCAAAGGGAAGGTAAAATACAGTGCTGGCCTGACTCACAGAGCATTTATGGTACAAGGAAATCTGTTACCAAAAATAAGCCTTTTCACTAGAAATCAATAAATCAGAACCAACAAAATAATAAACAACAGGCAGGGAGATAGAAGTATTAAAGCAGAAAATAATGTTGTGGGCAGAACTGCATCTCTCTCCACTACGTCAAGGAAAGCATCTCTTAGGAAACCTGAACACACTGACTAGGATGCTTCTAAACACACCAGACCAAAACTTAGTGACTCAAAGCAACAGTAAATGTTTATTTCACATAAATTCTATTTGACATGAGTAAATAGAGATTCTATTCCAAGCCATGACGCTAGCACTGTGTGTGATGGACCAGGCACAGTTTGGGATGTGGCCAGCTGTCACGGCCGAGTGAGCATGAGAATGGAATGCCCTACTTGTGCAATGCCTTTTAATTTTTTATTCATAAATGGCATTCACAATTTTCATTTATATTTTCTTATCTAAATAAAGACACAGGTTCATAATAAATCTTAAGGGTAGGAAAAGTCAATCTTACCATATGCAAGTGAGAAAATAAAGAGAGTTAACGAACTAATGATTAACACAATTACAAAATAGGAAATTTAGTATAGGTGCCAACACCAAAAGTTTATCAATATGTAATGTTATATGTGCTATATGAATAAATTAGAAAAAACAGAAACATAACTAAATAACTACAAACATACAAAAAATAAGTTAATAAATTATGGTTAGATGAGTGCAAGTTTTATGAAATAAACTACTGACATCTTAAAAGATTAAAAAAATAATGAAAAAGAAATAAACACACCGAAGTCCAGTCTAGTTTTGCCATTTGCAGATGCTGCCTTTACTAATGTCATTTCTGGAACTACTGCTTTCTACAGGCACAGCACCAGTTTATAAGCCATCTAGGAAGTGACTTCAGACCTTGCTTTTTACATCAAGTGCTTTGCAAAGTGATGAGTCAAAGCTTTAGCTCCCTGCCTCCTAACTTGTTGAGTAGAGTAGGCACACTTCAGGGAGAAGGACCGAGCAACTCAGACAAGTGTAAGTTTGCAGCTGTGATATGCCTAGGCACTGTCTGACTGCTGATCTTCACTGTCATCCCTACAATTACGTGGATCAGTGAGAGAGAGTGGAGTTACGGCCTGACAGTGAAGAGCTCTGGTCTCTACCTCTCACCCTTTCACAACAGCTCTCACACTAAGCCCAGTGTCTTAGGCTCCAACTCTGCAAAATGAGGGTAGTTCCTCGATTCCACCTTCGTGATTACTGAAGAGTAAATAATGTGTGTGTACAGAAGACATTCTGATATAGACTATGCGAATAAGAGATCTGTTTAGATGAAATTTTATAATAAAATCAAAATGTTATGACCTAAATGGTTAACTCTTCATCTAGTGGGAGGAAATTTGTGGTTGTGCCCATATATGGAAGCAGCTGAGCAAAACTGTTCAACTTACGGGTTTGTGTGGGCTCCTCTGTGTGTAGATTGGAGCATTCCATATCTTCAACACTGGATACTGTGCTTTCTTCAACTTCTTTCTTTCGCTTCTTACATATAAAAATTTAGAAGAGAGAGAGAGAAGGGAGCGAAGATGTAGTGTGATGTTCAAATAACTAAATATACAAATTTACCATAGATTAACAGACATATATTCATATATATGAATATATCTAAGGATGGGCGTGTCTAAACATAGGAAGAATATTCCTAACTTTAGTATACTGGTTGCATAAGGGAACGAATGGGAGAAACAGAACTTTTAACATCCTAGCCCGTCTGGATGATGAGTATATTTGTTTATATCCACCTCTAATTTTTCATGCTTTTAGTTCATCCCTGAAAGCTACATTTGAACATCAGAACTGATGACAGGAAATCTCCTATGAAACGAAATGTTCTACAAACTTGCTGTCACCACTTATGCAGGCCAATGATGCCCATTCTCCTCACATTATATTCTGGGAGGAAGAGGGGGGCAACTCCTGGATAAATGAGAGCACATGCTGCGCCTCACACAGTCAGTAGCTGGATAAAATAACACTGGTGGTAAAAGTCTATGAATCAGTAAGTGTACTCTCCGAATAAATACTTCTCATTTAGAGTACTTTTTATTAAGTTTAAGTAAGAGGGCCATAAACTTTACAGTAAATGAATAACCTGAAGAGTACAAAGCACTTCTAAAATCCCAAAAGCCATTTCGACTTTCCAACGTGCTCTTAGGCCTTTCCTTTTTCTATTTATTCTCCTGGATAGCCATTCCTTAGGTGACAGTGCTTATATTCTGTCACCTTCCATTCTTCACAATCATGCATACAATTTCCTTTTATTACATCCTGTCACTACATCATCTTCTACATCAGTCCAGCCCTGCATCAAATTTTTAAATTAATTAACATCTTTATATATAGGACATTAGTAACAAATATAAAAACTTTTGTATTTTTCATATAACTTTATCCCAAGTAGTTCCAAATTTAAATTTGTAAAAGTCCAAATTTTAATTCAAAGATTTTCTAAGTTTCCTAAAAGGTTTGGATCATTTAGGAAACCATCCGGTATGCTTCAAATCTCACTGATTCACAATGCAACAAGGATGTCTTGGCTCATATTTTCCAATAATTAATACCAAGTCAGACGTCATCTGAGAATATTGCTACAGGCCATTTTGTATACAGCCATAAGAGAAGGTAATACCTGCTGACAGTCCACGATCTTTTCCCTAATGGCAACCATGGTTTCTGCTCCAAGGAGAATACATGGGAAAGCTGAATCTAGTCAAGCTACATTATCTCAAAACGCCCAAATGGTCAGAACTGTTATTATCTATGTGGCACAATTAATCCCACTGTTTCGAAAGATGCTTAAGGGTGCGATGGAAAGATCAGAACTCAGAGAAGCCCACCATGTTCCTAAAGAAAATGTTTCACGTATACAAAAATAACAACTTGACTGCACCTTAAGAAACTTTAAAAGTCATTCATTTAGCAGATTTGTATATGGAGGTATTGATTCTCAAAAATAGCTATAAGAGTGGCTATAACTTCACATAAGTGATGAGAGAAGGGGAGAATGCCTTACATCTTTCTTTTCCAAAGTGTTGCTTCATGATTACCATCTAAATCCTGCTGGGCTGAACAGATTGGTTCGATAATTACATACAATAACTGCAGTGGGCAGGTAACCCTCAGCTGGCACAGGGCAGCTCCCCTGTGAGAACTTCCATATGCAAACTGCACTGATGGAGTGCATTAGGTACATCTTTCCTGCCGGTGCACAGGCCTGATTAACGCCAGCCAAGACTCCAAGGTTAGCATGTCAGCAGATTTGTGATGCATTAGGCAGGAATAAACATAGACACTTTTGTTTGTTCAGACCAAAATTAAGGAGGAATATTTCAGTACTATATTGCTTTCTATACAGGAGAGAATGCATTTTCCAGTTTTTGGAGGGCAGGTTTTTAAATGCTCATTATAAAGGGAGCTATCCAATATTTTCTACCCAAGAACTTAATGCATTCATCTTGTTTTCAAGCTTATTTAATAACACAGAGCTTTCTTAATCTCCGTGCAGGTAAATAACATAGGAATGAAAATCAGACAGTATTCAACCAGCAAAAGGAACACCTGTGCTTTAAGCAGCATGTATACGGAAGGCACTGAATTATATTAATCTACACTTCAGCCAGGTATCTCTTGCCCAACTTTTCTGACAACATATGTAGTTTGCATAGAAAGGGTCAATGGTCTAGAGACCACCAATTAGCAAGACAAAATGAAACCTTTCAAGTATAATAGTATCTAAGTATGGTATTCAGTTTACAAGGCAATGAGTAAAATTCCAAACATTCTTCTCCCAGCCCCTTTCACCCAAGTATCTCTAAATACTTCATCTTGTTATTTGTCAACATTAGGTTTCAGACAGTACAAATGCAGGTTCCCTTTGAACAAAGTGAGTATGCTAATCTCTGTCTGATTTTGTCACATTTTATACCAGGTCTCACAGGTGCCTTTATTTGCATTTATAAATGAAACGAAAATACTGTATGACACACAAGAATTATTTATAAAATACACTTAGAGGATAGAGTTTTCTTTCTATTCAGTACAACTAAAATATCTCCAAAACTTAAGTATATTTCAAAGGGCATTAATGTAAATATTACAGATTATATTTTTGAACTGTTCATATATGCTAAGTTAAAATTTAGTTAATTATCAGCTTCTCGCTTTCAATTTAGAAACAGAAGACACACTGGCTACATGCTTTAGGACTGATAATTTACTAATAGTAGAAATATTGACTAGAGATCAATAAGCTGTTTCAATGAAAAAGAGAATAAAAATCTTCAGAGGCAAAACCACACAGTAATTCTCTGCTTTCAGGTCAAGATTCAGAAGATCACCTCTAGGTGTCTTTGACAGCCTCTAAAAATGCCAACCATATCTACAGCTAATGAGAAGAGTACTCAGGCAGTGGTCTTGGGGTTCCTCTCCTGTTATTACAAGTCACACATGTCTATTTTTAAAACTAAGAGCTGGGCACAGTGGCACATGTCTGTAACCCCAGTGGCTCAGGAGGCAGAGGCAGGAGGATCTCAGGTTTGAGGCCAGAGGCAGCGTGTACAACTTAGTGAGACCCTACCTCAACATAATAAAAAATAGTCAGGTGCGGTGGCGTACGCCTGTAATCCCAGCGACGCGGGACACAGAGGCGGGAGGATCACAACTTCGAGACCAGAGGTAGTCTGCGTAACTTAGCGAGACCCTGTCTCAAAAAGTAAAAAAAAAAAAAAAAAGGGCTGAGGGTGCAGCTCAGTGGTCCAGCACTTGTAAAGCATGCAGGCGCGAGGCTCTGTGTTCAACCCCTAGTACCGCAAAAAAAAAAATAAAATAAATTTAAAAAAAATAAATAAATAAAATAAATAATAATAAATAAAAAGGGTTAGGGGAGGGTGAAGCTCATTGAGTGCACTTGTCTAGTCCGAGGCCCTACAATCAAACCCTGGTGCAATAAAATTAAATTACATTCACATACAGCCTAAAAGTTTCAAACGTTTGGTTTGACGTGTCAAAGAACTCTGATTACAAGTATGTGACTGTCCTCATCGGTTAATCTTAGTTATTTGATTAAAGCCACTTGAAGTCACCATGCAAATGTATATACAACAAACTATTATTATATTCCTTAATAACTAAAAATAGGGTATTAGTTACTCAAGGGTAATAGGGAAAAAGGACATACTTTTCTATGAAGAGAAAGCAATGTGGTATACCACAATACTTACCAACTAGTGGATTTAGTTAAAATTCACTAGATAGAAAAAAAGACTGAAGCCAGTGACAGAAGTACATCAACAAGAATTTGCTCAGGGTCTCTCAGTTCGTGGTGGCAAAAAGACTAGAACTCAGATCTCCTCGTTCTTTTCTGAATTTCTTTTCCACAGAACTATGCTGCCTCCTTATGTGACTTTTTAGTATGAAGCAGCAGTTTCTAGGTGCTGCGTTTTTACTTTACTAGATTTTCTAAAGAGATCTAGTGCACAGATCTGAGTACTTGGTGGAAATTATCTCCACGTGCCTCTCTGGTTCCCTCCTATTATGTATGCTCTTTGAGGGCAAAGACTAAGGTCTTCGTGCTTTTCCTAACCCTTGCTGAGCTCAGCATAGTAGTATTTTATACGTAAGGATCTATGGATCTGCACCCATAGGCAGCTATTAAACTACTGTTATAATAATAAACAATTTCAGTATTTTATAGTTAAGTCCCTCAAAGCCTGCAGTCTCCTTGGCACCTGACCTTGTGAGATATCAGAAGCTAGGCAGGGTCAGACCTGGTTAGTACTTGGACAGGAAACTGCCTGGGAATACCGGGTACAGGGAGAAGGCTTGAGAGAAGGACCCAGCAGCTCACTCCCGAAACAATCCGCCATTGAAAACCCTATGAATAGCAGAGAAGCACTGACATAGTGCTGGACATGGCACAGTGTCAGAGAGAGTTTTGTTTTGTTGTATACAGGGTCTGTGAGTTGGACCCTACTTGATAGCACCTAACAACTCCCTTAAAAACTGTGTAATACCTGAACAGATATTAAATAATTATAGATATGCTTCAATAAAACAGGAAAAGATAAGATAAAATAGTAGAAATGAAAAGATGGGAAATAAGAAATGAATGATACTATTTTTTTTTTTTTTTTTTTTTTGCGGTACTGGGGGTTGAACCCAGGGCCTGGCACTTGCATGCTCTGCAAGTGCAGGACCACTGAGCTGCACCCCCAGCCCATTTTTTTTTTTTTCACTTTTTGAGACAGCCCAAAGATCTTTTTAGTGTTCTATAAATGAGTGCTCTTAGGCTTACAGTGGGCTGGGATTTAGCTCAGTTGGTAGAGCACTGCACTGCAGTCTCTGAGGTCCTGAGTTCAATTCCCAGCACTGCAAAAATGGGAGAAGGGCCTGGCAATCCGCTCCCGAGGCAATCCCGAAACAGTCAGCCATTGAAAACCCTATGAGGGTCACCATGGGTCGATACGGACTCCACCTCCACGGCAATTAACAACAACAACAGGCTTACAGTGTCATCCGACTTAAACAGAATTTCACTTTATAAAGTATCCATTCTTATGTAAATGTAACACATACATAACTTCACAGTCAACTCTTGATTTTGTTGTTTGTTTAAACTTAGAAATTTCTCCTAACAATATTTTTGGTTATCTGCCCTGGAGGCTGGGAAGAGGAAATGTAAGTAAAGTAATTTTGCTAACTAGGAGAAGGTCCTGGCAATCCACTCCCAAGGCACTCAGCCATTGAAAACCCTATGAGGGTCGCTATGAGCCGGGTACCGACTCGATGGCACCTAACAACAACAAATGGGTCTGGGGGAAAGAGTTTATTAGCAAAAGAAAATGATTAAATACATGGCTAACATAAAGTTTGGAATACCAACGTTCTTTATTAGTTCAAGCTATCCCATCCTTACAAAACCATGAAGAAATTAAAAATTGACTGTAAGTATCTGAAAATGGTACACCAAAAATTACCACCAATCCATGAGTGTGCCAAAAACTATTGATACATTTATAAAATCTGTCAGAATATATAAATTAAAAAGCACTTCAGAACTGACTGCTTCCTCCATGGACAATATACTGATTGGCAAAAGCACTGTTCTCATGAAGTAGTCATGATCTGTCCACCTGTTTGTTTGGGAGCTTATTTGTGTCCCTTCAGTTTGGCCTGCTCAAGACCTAGAGAAAGGGTTGCTTTAAATGCTCCTGTCCCTCATTCTCGTACAAAAGAGAGTTAACGAATAATGAGCTGAGAAACAAGCTGAGCCCTGATCATGTGGCCTACAGTATGATGTATGACAGCATGCTCTCATCCACACTTCATGTCCTAATAGCAACTGCAACCTACAAACACCTCCCAGTGGCACTTCTGAAGACAATAAATCCAACTTCTTGGCAGCAATGGCTTTTTGTGATTCTAACATCATTCTTACCACAAGAATCGTGTAACTTCAACATGAGCAAACTTTAGTCAAGCTGAAAAGTATTTCCAGAGATTCAGTGAACTAAGATCTAGAAGACTAATGTCACCGTGTGCTCCACGATGTTAGAATCAACATGACATCTCTTCATTCCCCCTTTCCTCTGAGGGCTTTAACACTTATCCCATTAATGTCAAAAATTTCTTTAGCAAAGTTAAGATATCTTGAGGACAACTTATGAGGAAAGGCAAATGGGTAGCTAGTTATACCTTTTATCATTAATATTTTATGCCTAAAATCACTAGATTTTTTTTTAAAGTACCTTGAACTTCTCTGAGAAAAACTGTTATATGCATGTGTTATAATGATTGCATGACCCTAGGACAGTTACCTTGCCTCTTCTGAGTTTTAGTTTCATCATTTATAAACAGATGTATCTCACATGGATGCTACAAAGTATATGTAAAATAATTTAAAGCTCACAAGATATAGAGTACTACATAAGCATTCAATGAAAACCTAAAGTTTAAAGGGCTGACATCCTATTTACCAATACCAAGACCTATGAAGAAATTCTCAAAACAAGAATATGACATAAGATTTTGAAAACTCTAACACTGTAAACTAAAGGAAAGGAGCTAATACTTATACTTCAATGAAAACCACACCCTTATATAGTTGTTGTTAGGTGCTGTCGAGTCGTGTCCAACTCATAGCGACCTGCACAGGGTTTTCAGTGACTTTTTCGGGATTGCCTTGGAGTGGACTGCCACATGTTTCTCCCATTTTTGCAGTGCTGGAAATGGAACTTGGGACCTCAGAGACTGCAGAGACTCAGAGACACTCTACCAACTGAGCTAAATCCCAGTCCCCACTTATATAGTTGTTGTTGTTGTTGTTAGGTGCCGTCGAGTCGGTATCCAACTCATAGTGACCCTCATAGGGTTTTCAATGGCTGAGTGCCTTGGGAGTGGATTGCCAGGTCCTTCTCCCATACAGTTGTTGTTAGGTGCCGACAAGTCAGTATCTGACTTGTACTGACCCTACATACAACAGGGGAAACACTATTGTCAGTGCTTCTCTGCTGTTCATAGGGTTTTCAATGACAATTTGATTTTTGGGAGTGGGTTGCCGGGTCCTTCTCCCAAGCCTACAGCACCTGGCGTTCCCAGGCGGTCTCCTACCCAAGTACTAACCAGACCCAACCCTGCTTAGCTTCCGAGATCTGACGGCATTGGATGCCACAGGGCTACAGCTGGGCATCTTTATCTAGTAGTGAGGATTTAATTGATCCAAGCCATACACAAACAAGTTTCTTACAAAACATATAAAGCTACAATAGAATTATAATTAAAAACAGACTGCCAGATCTTTCCTAAATAAATCCATGTTCACAAAACACCCAATTACTACACATACAGGCAGAAAATAGCAGACAAAGGGTCTGGTGGTCAGGAGCCCTCTGGTTTATGTCAACTACCTATTATCCTTTCTCAATCAAGAGGTTCAGGGGAAAAGTTAATTACAAACTCATTAATGTGATTTATACTTTTTCATATAAGTTATAGAGCTCTAGGCTTCATTCCTATCTGCCTATTACTCTAAAACTGAACTTTTAAGAATGTACAATCTTAGTCCTAAAACAGGTGGTAAGAGATTCAAATGAAAACATTCCACCTGTTATTTTCTTCTCATCAGTAAACCAGGAAGATGAGAAAACTCAAGCAGTAGTTGAAATAATAGCACTAACAAGAGTACTGCAAGTGACATTTATTGATCACTTACTATCTGCCTGCCACTGCTCTAAGCACTTTATGTTGTTGTTGTTGTTGTTGTTCGGTGCCATTGAATCAGGTCTGACTCACAGCAACCCTATGTACCACAAAAGGAAAACACTCCTGGCACTGTGCCATGCCTGGCACTATGTCAGTGCCTTCTCTGATAGTCCCAGGGTTTTTGATGGCTATTTCAGGAGTGAGCTGCCAGGTCCTTCTTCCATTTTTGCAGTGCCGGCAATTGAACTCAGGACCTTAGAGAGCACAGAGCAGCACTCTACAAACTGAGCTAAACTCTAGCTCTTTTAATCCTCATACCATTCTTCCAAGAAAGGTTATGTTACTATTTTCACAGAATGTATTTTTTTCTTAATTTATTTCTTATTAAAAATAAGTGCATAGAAAATTGTTAACATTCTCTAAGAACTAACTCTGGTATTAAAAAAAATGGATGCATCTAATTTTGAGCACATCTTATAAGCATGTCCTTTTGTAATTTCAACAAGTAAATTCCCCTGGGCACCAGTGAAAGTCATTTATATGATACCAAATTTCCTTCTGTATCTCTTTCAGCAAGGTATTTAAACATACAAAGAACAAAATAGGCCATGTGTGTATCATCATCCACATATAAAACCTGGTCAGGGGCTGACAAATGCTACTATCTGAACAGCAATATCTGCTATGCCTATTTACAAAAGGGCTGCTTTCTACATAGAAGGTAGAATTCAGACACTCAAATTTTGATTTGTCGAGGTTCTCACCTATGTCTGCACAATGGAATCACCTAGGAAGCTTTTGAACATTCCTGAAGCCTGGGTCCTACCGCCATAGCTTGTGACTGAATTATTCTAAGCAGTGCAGTCTAGGTAGTGTAAGATTTAACAATTTGCCAGGTGATTCTAATATGCAGCCTAGGAAGACACTCCCAGCTTTACAAAGGTAAGAATTAAAATGACTGAGGTCCGCCCTGACTAGGCAAAGGAATGGGAGAAGCAGGGAGTCCTGATATCCAGAGACCAAGAGCTCTGGTCATAAGTCTCTCTCTTTCCCTGAAATCACTGGCAGTAGACATGTCTGATGAAAACTACATTAAGCTAATGGATAAACAGGCATTCCAATTTGGAAAGACGAACAAAGACTGACAAAATCTAAGGGAAATCACAGACTCAAAAAAGAAAGGTACTAAACTCCAGCAGAAGAACTAATTTCTTATGTCAAAAAGGTCAGTTAAAAAAATCATAATTACTATGCCCTTTAATATTGTTGTTGTTTTGGCAGTACTGCGAGGTGGGAGTTAAACCCAGGGACTCAGGCAAACTATGCAAGTGCTCTGTCACTGAGCTGGGCCCCCAACCCCCTTTATAAAACTTTTTTTTTTTTTTAATCTTGAGATAGGCTCTTGCTAAGTTATCCAGGCTGCCTCTGGCCTCAAACTTGCAATCCTCCTGCCTCAACCTCCCAACTCCCTGGGATTGCAGACATGTGCCACCACGTCCAAACCTTTTTTACTTTTTTTCATTTTGACACAGGGTTTTGCTAGGCTGCACGGGTTAAACTTACAATCCTTCTGCCTCAGCCTCCCCAGTTGCTGGCATTACAGTCATGCGCCACAGTGCCCAGCTCATTACTATTTTAAAAAAGACTATTGAGGCTATCACAACAATAAAACAAAAATAAGGTGATATATAAAGAAAATAACCAGTTTCCTTAAAATATGATTGAAAAACAGAAGAGACAAATGATCAAGAACTAAGCCACAGATCAACACAAAACAATGTTAAGGATAGAAAAACAAAATTCAAGAAGAGTTAGGAGACCTGGAGAACAGAAGCTCGCCTCCAGAGTTCCCAGACACTTGCAAGAGGTGCTATTAAGGAAGACAACGGAGACGGAAGGAAAGGAAGTACTACTCACAGACATACAAAAATACATTTTTAGAAACCACTATTAAGTGTTTAGACAAGAAGGTCCACCAAATACCAAGGATAAATGAGATTTAAAAAGAAAATTAAACATACCCCTTTACTGTGATATGTAGAATGCCAGAGGAAGAAATAAAGAGAAAGAGAGAAGCAAGAATATTCAAGAGTGGAAAAATCAGAAATCTAATAAGAAACAAGAATCAATAAAATTGGATGCTAGAAGGCAGAAAGCAATGTCTTCGAATTAATCTTCCAGTAGAGCAAAATATAAACACTTTTAGAATTTCTGGGATCTAGAAAGTTCATCATTCATAAGCTCTCTTTTAAAAAATTATTTGGGCATTTATTCTGAAAAAATGAATCCAGAAAAATAGACATAACAAGAAAAAATGGCAACAAAAATATCAGTTAGACTCATTAACTCTAAATAACTAATGATACATAGTGTACCCCCCCCAAAAAAAAAAGAAGGAAAAGGAAAAAAAAAGCTAGACCTAAAACCTCAGATGACTGCTGTAATATGAGAAAAACTTTGTGAAAAGCTGAGAGGATCTACTCTTGTGGGAAAAGGATACAAGTTCTAATTAACTATAAATGTTCACATGCAAACAAGCTGTATTAAAAAAAATAAGAGTGGGGGCATTTAGGGGACAAGACTTCACAGACTGCTCCCACCTAAAACCTAAAGAAATGAACCCAAAATAACTTAAAAAATATTTCAGGAACAAGCACAAGTGGCATAGCTTGACACCACAACTATTAAAAGTGATGACCCAGAAATCTGTAAGACGATTCTAAGAGGCAATGTGTGGCTCCTATTTACCACGTTGGGGAGAAAACGTCAGTGAATACCATTATGAAAATTTTCACCAGGAAGCCCCCATCAGAAAGTACAAGGAAGGTGACTGGGAAACATGATTTGAAATGCTCCTTGTAAAAACAGGCCCTCCCAACTCCCACAGTGAGCCACCAGAAGCAAGACCTGAGCGTGTGTTTCTTCCTCCGCTGGGAAGAAGCCTAGATGAAGAAAGAATACTGAAATTCATTCAGGACTAGCCTTGAACAATATATAGGGAATTACCAGAACAGATAACAAAAAAGAAAATGAGAAACATATCAAGAGCTAAAGCCATGGAAAAGAGATGGTTGATGAAGTCTTTCACTGTGGATTAACAAACAATGCCCCAAATCAATGACTCAAACTTTTGCCTCTTCTAGCTATCGATGTTGTTGTTGGTAGGTGCCACTGAGTCAGGTTCTGACTCAGCTCACCCTGTGTACAAGAGAACAAAACACTCCCCAATGCTGTGCAATGCCTGGCACCATGTCAGTGCTTCTCTCCTATTCATAGGGTTTTCACCAGTTGATTATTTTGAGATTATTTGGGGAGTGGGTTGCAGGCCCTTCTCCTATTTTTGAGGAGCTAGGGATCAAACCCAGGGCCTCAGAGCACGCAGAGCAAGCACTCCACAAACAGAGATAAACCCCGGCCCTAGCTAGTGAGAGAATGAATTAACTACTGAGTAAAAACAGATTAATACGGGCTGTAGCCACCAGGTTCCCCTTAAACATGCACCTTTAGGCAAATGAAATAACAATACAGAGCCCTTGAATCCAAACTATGAAAAAAACAACCTCATAAAATGGTGAAGTCAAAGATTCACACATATAATTATCTGACAATTCCAGTTAAAGCTACTGCTACTCAATATGAGTATGATCAAGAAAGTAAGAATACCAACAAGCAAAAATACCAACAGACAAAAAGAAAAAATAAATATTCACAGCACGCAAAAGACAAGTGAAGAGTTAGGTATGGTGTTGTATGCCTATAAGCCCAGCACTCAGCAGCCACAGGCAGGAGATTCATGAGCTCAAGGCCAGCCTGGTCTACACAGTGAGGTCCTGTCTCTAAATAAGTATATAAATACATAAATCTGAAGAGTCTGCTCTGAAAGGAAATATGGTCTTCCCAAAAGGAAGAAAATTTTATAAAATGCACTAAAGGCTAAAAACAAAATCGATTTTAAAAACTGACGAAATGATTTTAGTAGAAAGAGATCAAGCTGAGCATGGTGGCGCAGGCCTCTAACCCCAGCACTCGGGAGGCTGAAGCACCTGAGAGCCCACTGCAATACTGTAGGACGTTGTGTGTTTTACATAAAGGGTTCAGATCAAGTTGATATCTAGTGGGGGAAACAAACGCTGACTAAACTATGCACAAAATCAGTTTCTGCTCAAACTGCACGCGTAAATGTGATGAATAAAACTTCCTGAATACCTTCACGATCTTCATAGTCTCTACATAGAGCACCAAAGGCATTAACCATAAACAGAAAGACCACCAAATCAGGCTTTATTAAAATGAACTGGTTATCAAAAGACACCATATGGTTTGGACACGAAGTGTCCTTCACAGGCTCATGTTTTGAACTTGGTCCCCAGTTCTTGATGCAATTTTGGGAGCTTCTGGAAACTCTGAAAAGTGGGACTGAGTTGGAGGACGTAGGTCCCGGGGGTATCTTGTCCCTATCCCTTTCTTCCTTGTCCCCTCTGCTCCTCTTTCTCCTTCCCATCCACCATGAAGTGAAGAAGTTCCTCCACTACGTACTCCCACTGCCATGATGTTCTGCCTGAGCACGTGGGGCCAAGCAACCATGGACTGAACCATCTGAAACCATAAGCCAAAATAAGTCATTACTTCCTTAAGTTGTTTCTGACAAGTATTTTGGTCACATGAATGAGAAAAGCTAACTGATACAGAAAATTGGTACCACAGTAGGGTTGCTGCTGTCACTAAAACTATGTGGTTCTTAAGCCTTTGGGACTGGTTTGTTTGGAGAAGCAGGCTAAAGAAAACCTAGAATGCTATTGTTGCTGCTGCTATTGTTAGGTGCCGTCGAGTTGGTGTCCGACTCAGAGCAACCTCGTGTACAACAGGTGAAACACTACTGTCAGTGCTTCTCTGCCATTCATAGGGTTTTCAATGGCTGAATGATTTTTAGGAGGGGGTTGCTGAGTCCTTCTCCCACTAGAATGCTATAGGTAGAGCTTAATGGGCAATTCTGGTGGGAGTTATGAAGAACAGAATGCTAACAGAAATGTAGACAGTAAAGACTGTGATCATAAGGTTTCAGGTAGAAATGAGGACTCTTGGGAACTGGACTATATGCCATTCATTTTACATATTGACCAAGAATTTGTCTACATTTTGACTGTGCCCTGAGACTTTGAGTGAGGCTGAATTTAAAAGTAATGGAGTAATTAATTTGACAGAGGAAATTTCAAGACACATAGTGATCAGGCTGTTGCATGGATACTGATTTCTGCTTTTAGTCAGGTTTACAGTGAGCAATGCGAGCAAAAACAGAATAGAAAGATCTGAAAAATGTGCTTGGTTAAAAATGGAGTGGAGGTAAAGTTACAGACCAGAAGGGTTTGACTCTTAAAGAGATTTAGCACGATTAAAAAGAAAGAAAATACTTTGCACAAGGACAATAGGAAAGCTGTCTTGAGGGTATTTCAGGAATTGGCTGGACCTCACCCCAGCACAGGATCTAGGGTGTAAAGGTTTTAACTCATTTAAAAGAATCTGCTTTGAGCAGAAAGCTCCAGAGTACTCGTTGTTGTTGTTGTTGTTAGTTGCCATCAAGTCAGGTCCAACTCATAGTGGTCCTGTGTACAACAGAAAGAAACACCACCTGACACTGTGCCATGCCAGGCACTACTGGCAGTACTTCTCTACTATTCACAGGGTTTTTAATGGCTGGTTGTTTTTTGGGAGTGTGCTATTAGGTCCTTCTCCCAAGCCTACAACACCTGGTGTTTCCAGGTGGTCTCCCATCCAAGGATTAACCAGGCCTGACTCTGCTTAGCTTCCAAGATCTGACAAGACTAGATGCCAGGGTAGTATGGCTATAGACGCACAGTATCCCTAGGTAAGTGTTTTCCCAGGTTCAGGGACCCAGAAATTCAGAGGGTACTGCAGCCACTATCCAAAAGGGCCTGGTTGCCTGGTTACTGTACATGATGATGGTTTTGCAAGCATGCAGAATGCAAGAGTTAGGGGCCATGGAGTCTTCCACTCAGACTTCAAAGGAAGGCCTCAGAAGCCAGGCAATGTGGAGCACAGTAAGAACCCCTAAAGGCAACGAACAAAGCCCAAGCTGCAGTGGGAACCCCAAGAGGTTACAGATGACATGAACATGAAACATCTGCCAAGGAAAACCACAGACAACAAGTGGAGCCAGCCCAAGATAAGAGTCCACGTAAGCTCGAGTTGCAAAAGGCAAGGCCGTGACGGCAGGATTGCCCAAAACCACTGGAGTATCCACATTCCACCACCATGTTCCCCAGATGCTGCCAAGCAAGGAACTATAGGACTTAATGCTTGCCCTGCTGGGTTTCAGTCTTGCTTTGGTCCAACCCTTCCTTGCTACTTTGTTTCTACCTTTTGGAATAGCTGGGGTTTAGCTGCTGGCAGAGTGCTGCTGTGCACTCTCTGAGGCCCTGGGTTCAATCCTCAGGATTGCAAAAATGGGGGAAGGATGTGGCAACCCATTCCCAAAGCAATCCCAAAACAATCAGCCATTGAAACTCCTATGAGGGTCACTATGAGTCAGACCCAACTCAGTGGCACCAAAACAACCACCACCACTACCTTCTGGAATAGGAATGTTTACATTGTGCCATGTATCTTGGAAGTATATAACCTTCCATCTGATTTTACAGGGGCTCACAGCTAGGAGTTTGCCTTGAGCCTCAGAAGAGACTTCTGAATTCAGGCTTCTGAACAGTGTTGGAACTATTAAGACTATGGGGACTCTTGGAAATGAACTAAATACACTTCACATTATGAGAGTTCCAGAGGCCTTTGGGGGGCAAAGGTGGAGTGCTACAGTTTGAATATAAAATGTCCCCCACAGGCTCATTTTGAATACTTGGTCCTCAGCTGGTGGCACTGTTTTGGGAGAACGTGGAACCTTTAGGAGGTGGGCCTTAGATGGCAGCCGTAAGTCATTGGGGGAAGGTCTCTGAAGTTGACACCTGGTCTCCATTCCTTCCTCGTTTTCTCTCCTCTTGTCTGCCATAATGTGAACAGTGCTCCCCTACCACATGCTGCCACCACCAGGATGTGCAGCTCAAACACATGGGGTCACAGACAGAGCCCCCTGGAACTATGAGACAAAATAAGTCATTCCTCTCTTATGATGTTTCTGTCAGGAATTTGTTCATGGCGACACAAAAGTAACTAATACAGAGAATGGAAAGATAAACCATACCCTAGAAGGTGGTATGTACAACACATATACTGTACACATACGAAGTACTTAACTCTGGCAAATTAAAAAAAAAAAAAGACAAATCCAAATTTTTTTAATAGGCAAAAGAACTAAAATGCACTTCATACACAAAAAAGGATAATCAATGCCTTTGGGCATACAAAAAGGTGTTCAAAATCAGTATATTTTAATGAGATCAAAACCAAAACAGTGCACATTCACTAAAACAGGTAAAATTAAATATAGTTCAATAGTGTCAGTGAGCAACTGGAACTCGTAAGCTACTGGTGGGAGTATAAATTGAGATAGCAGCTTCGGAAAATGGCTTGTCAGTATCCACGTAAGCTGAACATATGTAAACCCTATACTGCAGCAATTACACTACCTATCTGCCTCATCTGTAATAAACATATGCTTCTTGAAAGAAATTACAACAGTTTTCTTAACAGCATTATCCACATTGCCCAAAGCTGGAAACAACTCAAACATCTATCAGTACTCGAAGGAATAAATAAATTATAGCAAAAATTATAATGGAATACGATACAACATGAAGGGGCTGGGGTTTAGCTCAGTTGATAGAGCACTGCTCTGTACTTTCTGAAGACCCAGGTGCAATCTCCATTACTGCAAAAATGGGAGAAGGATGTGGCAGTGCACTCCCCAAAACAGTACTGAAACAAGCAGCCATTGAAAACTCTATGAAAGTTGCTATGAGTCAGACTCAACTTGATGGTACCTAACAACAACAACAACATACATCAAAAAGCAATAAACTTTTCTTATATGCAACAACATGGAAACTCAGGTACACAACTGAATACAAGACACAAAAGAGTATACGATGCCACTACTATGAATTTAAAGAATGGCAAAACCAATCCTGGTAATGATCCATATAGCTCTCTCTGAGTGGTGTTTAAATGCATATGTTCACTTTTTAGACTTCAAATTTCACACTTGAATGTTTTTCTGTACATATGTAATAATCTCACTTAAAAATATAAGGGAAAAAAATCTATTTCAGAAAATTCAACCATATAAAAGAAGTCCAAAATAAAGAACTCAATGGACCTAAGGGAATAAATTATTAGTAAATACTGAATCCACTGAAATAAAGAACTGTGAATAAACCATTAGAGAACTGAAGGAATCAACTTCAACCATATAAATCTATATAATTAAAATATAGCTTATCTCTAACACTGTATCATGTTAAAACAGCTGGACAGATTTTCCCCAAACCCAGAGGCTACACGGTATAAACACATTATGAGATGCCACCACCTCAGAGAGAAAAGGAGGAAACTGTCCACCAGAGCAGCTGCAGACTATTGATTTGCAATCAAGGGCCTTTGCTCTTATTCAACTCTTTGTACCCTATTCCAGGCTGAGTGCCAGCAGGGATTTATTTGACAATGGTTCATGATTTTTCAGAGAAACTCTAGAAAGGCCAATTAGCATGACATAACTAGAAAAAAAAAAACCTAAAAATTAGGAGGTAAAACAAGAGAAAAGCAAAGAAGTGCAAGTGCACATCATTCACAGGGATAATATACACTGCCAGAAAACGAAAAAAATAAAACATGAATTACAGGGCCATGCTCTGGACCTACTCAATGAATTCCCTGGGGATGAGACTCAAGAGATTCCATCAACATCTCTTTCTGTTGAGTTGGACATGAAACTTAATCAAAACCCTAGAAGAAAATAGCTAATAGAGGTATTAATGTCCTTGTAACTTACCAAGCTTCTTCCAGTAAATTAAGCTGTTCTTAGGCCAGATGGGATAGGGAGGAATTCTTTTAGGACAAGACTACATGATATTGACCTTTGTACCCCTCCCCCCAGAGACCCAGCCAAGCTACATAAATTAGCCCTTATACATAACTATTGAATGTTGGCTCAAGAGTACACACTAAATCAAGTAACTATTGCATGTACTGCCAGATTTTAATCAAAGTGTTTAGTTCTAATCAACAATGAAAACTTTTGGCTCTGTACTTTTTAAGGGTAGATGTATACTTAACCTCGTTCTTCTTCAGCCTTAAACATCCTGTTCTGCACTTTAAATGAAACTCTTTAGCTATTGGGCTGAATACCTTTCCAAATTGTTGTTGCTGTAGTTGTTAGGTGCTGTCGAGTCAGTATCCGACTCATAGCGACCCTCTGTACAACAGGGGAAACACTATTGTCAGTGCTTCTCTGCTGTGCATAGGGTTTTCAGTGGCAGATTGATTTTTGGGAGGGGGTTGCCAGGTCCTTCTCCCACCTTTCCAAATAGGTAAATTCATATTTCACTTTAGTTTCCAAATATACTGCACCATAATCAAGTATGGCTGCAAAAGAATGAACAGAAACTTTACTTCATTCCATTGTTGATCAATTCCTATAAACTTTACCATAATGGTAAGCATATATTTCTCTTAGAAACCCAAAGAGAAATATATATTGAATTGATTAAACTTTCCAAAAGAGAGACTTTAGTCTTGTAACTACAAAGTACATACTTCACAAAGGGAAAAGGAAGGAGGAGCAAATATGTTAATTATAAGGATTAACAGTGTTTCTAGGATGAAATTCAATATTTAGTTCTGAGTCTCCTGGTCTCCAGAACAAAAAAAGACAACTGAACTGCAGACCTCACTAATGAAAAAGAGACACCATACTAGTTTTGCAAAAGGAGAAAGTATTTTCTTATATGGAGTCCCCAACTTTTTGATCAGTAGAGCTCTGCTTTAATCTGTTTTAGATGGGGCACTTACAATTTATTAAAAGAAAATGTTCTGTGGCTTAAAAAAAAATCTTAAAAAAAAAAAAAAAAGACCTAATTGAGGTATTCCACTTTACAAAGAAAAAGACAAAAAGACAAAAAAACAAAATTAATAACTCATGCAGTTGCACGGCTATCAAGCAGCCTCATGGTCTTACCACAACCTAGTCATAAACAGCTTCTTTTTATTACAAAATAGCCCAGTGTCAGCAATGGTTTACAAAAAACCCAGTAACCTAAGGGACACAAACTTCCTACCAGTTCAAGTTGGCATACGTTCTTTCTGCCTTAAATGAAGCTTTACACATGTAGGGGATGATCCAACGGGAAATTTCCAGCCTTGTGAACCTCTCAAGGACAGAAGAGAATTATAAGGTCACAGATGTTAGCTCTGCAGCAGACTGACCTATTCAGTGTAAAGTCAGCCAACCTGCAGAAACCAAATTTTCTCCAGCATGTAAGTCCAAAAATAGGAATTTGCAAAGGAGGGAGGAGTTGCTCTGGACAAGTTCTCACTACAGCAGAGATCTTCACTTCTCAATCAGCAAAGCCTCAGAGAAAAACACTGCAGAAGTGAGCTATAAATATTAACACAAAGAAATCTGTCCGAGCAGAAGAAATGCATGCTGTTCTGTGTAAGCAGGCAGGCAAACAGGAAGTTTACAACCTTGGTGAAAACTTCCATTCAGGCTTCCACTTCACACTCTTCATTTCAAACCTGGACCTGGCTTGCAGCACACGTGTGCAGTACAAAATTGGAGCAGATATAATCAAAACTTGTGAAATAAAAAAATGTGTATGTAGATGCATGTGTGTACGTTCAGATTCCATAATGAAGTTACCAAGAGACCAACTTTTTGCCAAAGGAAGTAAAATTCGTGTCCAATTTTGAAATATCAACTCCTTCTCTAAGTTAAACACTTAAGAAAATCTTTTAATAATCTGCTTCTGATTTTAAGGAGAGAAAGCCTGTTATTAAGCCTTTTTCTCATAATTTAGAATACAACAGGTCCAAGGAAATCTACTGGAATTTAGAGTTAACAGTAAAAATTGTCAATAATGTGAAAAATATTTTTCTTCTACAAGTACTTTTCCTTTTTCATATGAAACCATCTAATATGTCTTATTAAATAATTTCACATATAAAGGAAATAAGTTTATTACTAAAGATAAAAATAACCAACAGTAAGTTAATATATTAATGCAGACCTATAAAACTTAATTTTTAAAATGATATCAGTTCTTTACATGTCTGCACATTACTTCTATCATAATAGTCACTATTAATATTCCTCTCCAAAAAATTAATGCCCTCATATGTACATAAATCCAACATTTCTTTAAAGAGTAAAATAATATTCAAATAGCCAGGCGTGGTGGCGCAGTCTGCAATCCCAGAGGCTCAGGAGGGGGAAGCAGAAGGATGGTGTGTTCGAGACCAGAGCAGTCTGTATAATTTAGCAAGACCCTATCTCAAAAAGTAAAAAAAAAAAAATGGGCTGGGAGCTGGGGGTGCAGCTCAGTGGTCCAGCACTTGCAAAGCATGCAAGCCTGAGGCCCTGGGTTCAGCCCCCAGTACTGCAAAACAACAACAAAAAAGTTCAAATAGTAGACAAACCAAACCAACAGAAAAGGAAATTTTCAAATGTTAACTCTCAAAGAGTGTTACCATACCCATAAACAAGGAAAACCTGAGAGACAAGATAAACCCTAAGAGACGACTCAGGAAAAAAGAATACACGAATTACTACCTTAGCACCCTATCAAAACCTTTTTGCCAGATATCAGTATCACAAGTTAAAATTATCTCATATATTTTATATCCTGCTACTGGACATAATATATATTTAGTTTCCCATAACCCTCCACATATTATCCTATTATCATAAAAAGACTTTATCCTTACACAGTGGTGATAAATATCTAATTGCCGAGTAATCTATTATTTTCTTCACTGAGTCACTGTTTTACTTTCCTAAATATTAATATTTGTTAACTTACAATCACAAGAAGCCCAAAGGATAATTTAATTACTAAATTCACCTTTTTTACTGTTTTTGCTTTCAAATCTCCATTCTCCACAATACTGAAGTCCAGTTTGCCATCATCCTTACTTCCTATAACTTTCAGTCCTTGCAAAAGAATATCACGTAAATGCTGATAAAGAGGTTTTTCAGTATAGTCCAGTAATTTCACAGTTTCCATGTATTTAGCAATTTCACCTAAAAGAGTAACAATAATCATTTTGTAACTTTTAATCACCAATCTATTTATCTCTTACTTCTAAGAAAACAGTTTATTGTTACTGTAAAATTAGAATGCAAGTGTACAATATCTTGTTAAGATATGAATCTTTTTTTCAATCACTTATTCAATGAAAAGTATGCTTTTGGTTTCAGGAACTGTCAGATAAGTAAAATAAAAAACATTTTGAAATACAATGTAAAAAGTATTTCTGTAACTGACACAATAAGAGAGGCCATGTACTTAAAATTTAAATATGCATAAAATAAATGCAGTTTTAAAACTATAAAAAGAAGCACCGGGCACGGCCTATAATCCCAGTGGCTTGGGAGGCAGAGGCAGGAGGATGGCAAGTTCGAGACCAGAGGCATTCTGCATAATTTAGCGAGACCTTGTCTCAAAAAATAAAAACATGGGCTGGCGGGGCAGCTCAGTGGTCCAGCACTTGCAAACATACAAGCTCAAGGCCCTGGTTTCAACTCTCAGTACCACCAAAAAAAAAAAAAAAAAGGAACTAGAACAAAGATTCTGAAGTAAAATGTCTTTAAGTCAAATGAATATCATAACCAATAATATTTTGGCCGTAAAAGTCAATAGTTCTATAATAGCTACATTCTTCATGTATGTGAGAAATAAAACACAGACTGAAGAAAGAAGCAAGGCCCAGTTTTTCCATAAAAGAGAAAAGTCGGAGTCAGCTCATGGCGTAATCCCAGTGACTCGGGAGGCGGAGGCAAGGGCATCAAGGTTCGTGGTCAGAGGCCCCGGGTTCAACCACCAAGTACCAGAGAGAGAAAGAGAGAGAGGGAGAGAGAGAGAGGGAGAGAGAGAGAGAAAACGCACACCAGTGAGATGGCTTCTGAATGACAAAGGTTTTCTGTACACAGAGGCAGAAGAACCACACCATAAGAACTCCTACCAGTCAAGATCAACATTTCTCAGCATTAAAGATCTAATTTTGGGAAAATGACATGTACATAGACCTTTCTTCTGACCTCTAGACTTATATATCCATTGCCTCATTTATTGGTTCTTGTATATATATGTTGTTGTTGTTAGGTGCCATTGTGTTGGTATCCGACTCATAGCGACCCTCATAGGGTTTTCAATGGCTGTTTCGGGATTGCCTTGGGAGTGGATTGTCAGGTCCTTCTCCCATTTTTGCAGTGCTGGGAATTAAACTTGGGACCTCAGAGACTGTAGTGCAGCGCTCTACCAACTGAGCTAAATCCCAGCCCATATATATGTCACCTCAAATCCCAACAAATCCAAGTCAAAACTCCAGACCTAGCCCCAAAACCTGCTCCCTCTGGATTTCCCTATTCTCAGTTACTAAGAATTCCATTCTTCTTGCTCATGCCAAAATCTCAGTCTTCTTTGAATCTTCTCTTCTTCCCACCCTACATTCAATGTCAAGACATCTTGTCAGTGATACAATCCACACAGACACAAACACAGACACATTCATTGATTCAAATAAATAAGGACCCACTATATGCCGAGTACTGTTGTAGATCCTGAAAAAGACAAAAATATCAAATTTCCACTTTCTTTATTTGATAAAAGTGACCTACAAAACACCTAAAACAAGTATCACTGTACCTCGCAAAATATGGAAAATCCTCCTTCTGAGAGAGGAAAATGGCAAACATGTCCATTTTTAACACTTCTATTCACTGTAAGAGGAGAGCCATATATGCTTTCGGCCAATACAATAAGGCAAGAAAAGAAACAGTAGGCATAAAGAGTAGAATGCAGGCCAGGCATAGTAGTGCATGCCTATACTCCCAGTGACTCAGGAGGCAGAGGCAGGAGGATTGCAAGTTTGAGACCAGAGGCAGCCTGCGTAATTTATTAAGACCCTGTCTCAAAATAAAAAGGAAAAACATGGGTTAGGGTTGGAGCTAAGTGGTGTAGCACTTGCAAAGCATGCAAGAGAGACCCTGAGTTCAACTCCCCAGTACCACAAAAAAAGAAGAGGAGGAAGAGGAAGAAGAAGAGGAGGAGGAGGAGGAGGAGGAGGAGGAGGAGGAGGAGAAGGAAGAAGAGTAGAATGGGGCTGGGCACAGTGGTGCAGCCTCTAATCCCAACAACTTAGGAGGCAGATCCAGGAGGATCACAGGTTCAAGGCCAGAGGCAGCCTGTGTAACTTACAAGACCCTGTCACAAAATAAAATATAAAAAAGGGGCTTGGGATGCAGCACTTGCAAAGTATGTGTGAGGCCCTGAATTCAACGTCTAAGTACTGCAGAGAAATAAAAAGTAAAAATAAATTAAGTTTTTTTAGTAAAAGAACAGAATGAAAGATATAAAGAGTCTTCAGTCATAAACAACATGATGGCTTCTGTACAAAATCCTACAGATTCAAACTGCATGTAATCTCAGCACTTGGGAGGCTGAAGCAGGAGAATCCCCAGCTCAAGGTCTACCTGAGCTACACAGACCCTGTCTCAAACATTAATTAATTAATTATTTTAAATCCCATGGAATCTTCAAAAAATTGCTAGAAATAACACGTAAATTTAGCAAAGTCACTGGATAAAGGTAAAAACACAAAGATCTATCCTATTTCTATATACTACCAAAAAGCAAGTGGAAAATGAAATTTTAAAAACATACTCCTTAAAACAGCATCATAAAACACCAAATGTCTAACAAAAAATACAATGAAAAATAGGCAAGATATTTGCAGAGAACACTATAAAGCACTGCATTTTATTAGTGGACTGGAAGACTAAATAATCAGTGTACCCCAATTTTTTTACACAGTCAATTCAATCCCAAATGAAGTTCCAGAAAACTTGAGGTTGGGGTGTCTTGTATATGTAAAATCAACAAGGTTATTCTAAAATTTAAATAGAAGTACAAAGGGCCAAGAATAACAAAGCCAAGTTTAAAGAAAAATAGTGCTAGAGGACTTAAACTACCAGATACACCAGACATCAAGACTTAAGACAAAGCTAGAGTAATCGAGGTGGTGTGAATCACAAATGTTCAAAAAAGAATAACTGAAAAAACAGAGTCCAGAAACAGATCCACACCTGATTTATGATAAAAGTGGCACAAGAAGAAAACAAAAGCCTTTCCAAGAAAGGCTCCCAGGTCAAGTGAACACAAATATGGGGGTGGAGAAAAAATATGACACCTCATATAATACACAAAAGTCAACTGCAGGTAGTCTCCAATTGCCAAAAATTAGAAAAAATTCAATAGCAGAATACATAAATAATGCTATACAAGTATAATGGAATACCATACGGAAATAAAAATGAATAAGCTACTGTTAAAACATAACACAGTGGTGGAGATGAATTTCACACATTTTTATAAAGCAAAAGGAAAAAAATATTAATAGAACTAGATGTTAATTTTATGAGGGTAGGGATTTTTACCAATTGCATTCACCGTATGATCCCACGTTTATAGATTTAAAAAACAAACCTTTGGTGTTAGAAGTTAAGCTAGTGATTCATTAAGCCAGAGGGGAGAAGCTACTCATTGGTATTGGTAAAAGGTAATTCTGAGAAAGCCATGTTGTATTTCTCAATGTGAGTAGCAGGCTGTAATTTTAAATGGCATAACGTCAGGGTAGACCTCCTTAAAAAGGAGAATAAATGGGCAAAGGCCTAAAGAACCTTCTAAGCAGATCTAGATCACTGAGCATATCATTCCCTCACGCCTATTCCCTTTTTGGACTACTACAATAGTCCCCTAATGGGCCCACTGGTTACATTAGCCACTGGCCCCTCCACTGTCTACCCTCACAACAGAAGCTAAAGAGATTTCTCTTAAAAACCAGACGGTTGCCAGGTACACTAGCGCATATCTGTAATCCCAGTGACAGAGGAGGCTGAGGCAGGAGGATCACAAGTTTGAGGCCAGAGGCAGCCTGCATACCTTTGCAAGAGCCTGTCTCAAGATTTTTAAAAAATTAAAAATGGGTTGGGGGTGCAGCTCAGTGGCACAGAGCTTGCAGAGCATGAGAGACCATGGGTTCAAGCCCCTAGTACCACAAAAAAAAGAAAAAGTCCAGACAGTTAACATCAGTCTTTCACTCCAATCCTTGCATTCTTGCTCAAAGTAAAAGCCAATGCCTTCATGATGACCTAAAAGCACACATTTCTCAAACCCACTAGGCACGTGTCCTTCCTGCCTGGAACACTCTTCCTCAGACCTCCAAATACTTCACTCTCTCACCTCCTTCCTACAACTACAGGGCAGCTGTCCTTAGCTATCCTGGGTGAATTTCCAATCCTCCTCCCCACTCCCTATCCCACCTTCACACGCCCCCAGCCCTATTCCCCGTTTTCTTATTTTTCCATAGTATTAAAAACATAACATGCTATAAAAAAAATTCACTCAGTTGTTTACTATCTATGGCTCCCAATTAAAATGTTAAGTTTCAGGAGGGCAAGTGGCTTTCTTTGTTTTGGTGTAGATCAATCCTTGGCAAACAATAAAGCCTCAATAAATACTAGCTGAATGAGTGAGTGACATCTGGTTCCTTTCCTGAAAGTAATGATGAGGCTCAAATATTCATTTAACTCACCTGTGAAAAGGGAAGTGCTTTTTTGATGAGAGCAGGCCCCAATACAATTACACTTAAAAATGCCTAACATCACATATGAAGCACTATTTCATGGGTATTATGCCTTTTTCCTCCTAGAAAATAAAACCCCTATGAACATCTAGGAAAAAAGTCTTTTCCTACCTGGCTTGTTTTTCTCAGGAAAACATTTCTCCATCAAACCTGCAATATTTTCTCGGTATCTGTTAAAAATTAAAGTATGAGTCATTGTTTGATGTCATAGATTTAATAATCTATTAATATATTTAGTAATAGCAAATAACTCATTAACTAGTACTGTGTTACTTCCTAAATATGGTTATAGACAGTTTTCTGAAATAAAATGAACAAAAGTCTAAAGAACCTTACTATTTAATAATTACTTTCTTATTTCCATATTAGTGTTATTTAAAACAAGAGTTCTAATCCAGGCACACACCTGTAATCCCAGCACTCAGGAGGCTAAGGCAAGAGGATAGTGAGTTCCAGGCCAGGCTGGTCTATAGTGAGACTGTCTTAAAAAACACCAGAACAAACAAACCAAAACCAACAGCAACAGAGAAAAATTATAGATTCTGTCAAGAAATTCTGACTAAAAACATCTGCGCTATCATGACCTTACTCAAAATAATTTAAGTTATCCTTTACCTAATTTTGGAATCTCTAACATAATTGGGATCTTTCAAATTATCCTCCCAAGGAAGATGACCACTAAGCCACTGGATCATGCAGTAACCAAGTATTTCCAAATCACCACGTCTTGATGGGGCTACAAATACAAAAGAAGATTAAGCATACTAAAATAATTTTTATAGTATAATTTCAAATCTATATAAATCAATAAAGTAGAATAGTTTATGCAAGTCTGTTTTTCATCATAAAATTTCAACTACATGTAATGATAGTATTAAACATTAGTTGGGCCATATAAAAGAAATATTTTATCTCTAACTAATAATCTACCTTAAAACCCGAAGTGATAAACTTTAGGATTTCAAACTGAGTCCATTAGTCTAGGAAATATATTATAAAACCATGACACACTTAACACTGCCTTTGGAAAACCTGAAGATATTAAACATCTTATGCACTATTAAGAGGCCCAGAGAACTGGGTGTTTGAGATCTTCCACAGCATTGGGCACAGAAAAAAGAAACGACTACTGAAAAAAATTAGCTAACTTACAGGTGACAAAATAAAAGCTACTGGTGATAAAGTTGTAGCTGCATAAGAAACTTAAAACTTTAGAAAACAGAAACAAACTACTATTCTACTTAACCTATATAACCAAAAGGAAATCTTGACTTCAGTTGAATGACCACCTCACCAATACAACCTTCTCAGTTATCTCTGAATGAAAGAGAACAAGGAGGAAGAAGACTGACAAGGGCCCCATGATACCATTTAAGGAGTCTAACCTCTGCCCTCTTTCCCCATCCCTCTTTGCCTATTCGGTTCTCCTTTATTTGTCCATTTATTTACGCATAACTGAGACTCGTGTAGGAATCAACTGAAAACATCAGCAATGTGCTTCCCATTCAAGTGTGATGCACATACCCACTCCTTTGTGTGCATCAATGCTGGTGAACTCAATAGTGCCATCATGACATCTTTTGGGATCCTCTTTGTATTCTTTATGAACTCCATCTGGGCAGTACCGATAAGCAAGGCCATAATCTACCAAGTACACCTATAAATTTCCAAGCACCAAGGCAAAATAAAGCCAAAATTATTGTATATGTACGAAAGTACAGGCACATAAAATTGTCATTTGACGGTGGATCCATCTACAAGCACAAACCAGAGTAGTCTCATCATATTAGATCCAAAATGCACTCAAGAGCAAATACTCAATTCTGAAAAACTTTTAACTTATTTTTATCCTTTTATTTATTCATTTGTTTGTTTGTTGGTGTTAGGGATCTAATCCAGGGCCTTATACATGTTAGCAAAGTGCTCTATCACAGAGGTATGTCCTCAGTCCAAAATTTTTTATTTTTAATAAAAATGTTAATGACCATGTAGTTATAGTCCAAATAATATTGTGTGACTTCATATGCTTTTTCACAGAAGTATATGCTAAACTTATAATCTTGTCTCCTAGACCTGAGCAAAACTTATAGATCTTGTACTTTACTTAGAGAGGCTAGGATAAAGTTGAACACAAAGTAAATTATCAATACATTCCGTAGTATAACTAACACTTTGCATGAAGAAAAGCACAGAGAGTACAGGACTGCTAACATAATTAACACAGAATACAACAGTTATCTTCTATACCTGCTTCTCCATCTGTAAAATAGTCAAACACCTACTTACTTCAAAAAGAATTTCAAGGATTGTAATAATGATGAGAAGAACTTTTAGATTAGATCCTTACCTATATTTAAACACTAAAGTCAAGTCTTTGTAATTAAAGTTTGAATATTATACACACGAATAATCTGTGGGCAGATACATGTGGTTCTGATTAGCACACAACACTAATGCATTTGGCTTCCTTCTATCCCATAGCCACATATTACATCTCTAATTCTAGGTAACTGTCACAAATGTACGCATGTGGATAAAAGGGGAAACTGAAGTAAAAATATAAGGATGTATCTAATACTGGAAAAGTAATCCTATCCAAGGCAAATGCCTGAAATATAACAGAACTGCAAGATATTTCAGTATAAATTAAAGCAGCATGTTTTAGTTAAGTGCAAACTAATCTGAGTTGTATTTTTTAACATTATTCAAGTTCAGGCTACTTCAACTAATGGGACCTATATTGTTTAGGTTCTTAGTTGTGTCTCGTTTTTAAAAGAAAAACATCTAAAATGAGATTCCTAAAAAAGAAAGGAGATGAATTCTGTGACTGCCTGCAAGATCTCTCCATTAGCATGCCATAGTATCGCAACTTTCTTCTGTTATACTTACATAGATCACTTACATCGATTAAAACTGACATAGGGGCAAGCAAATATACAAAACAGAAAAAGCAAGGGAACAAAAGGACAAGGAAAAACTAAGCAAAACAAATTTGACAGAAAGAATGATGTACACAGAGTACTGATAAATAATTACACAAAATCAAAGTATCCAATATGTTAAAATATTTAAATTTCCTTTTTTATACAAGATCAAGTTAAGAGAACATATACTCAATACAGTGGCCCATATGTACTGTTCAACTAACCCTTATTTTTATGAAAATCATGGAAACACCTATAAGAAAATTGTACAAATCCCTCAACTCTAACTAAACCAACCTAAAACAAAGATATAATATTAGCTTTCCTCCTTCTCTTAAACAGTGAAAATTACAAAGAGAATATAATAAACTGAGAAAGAAAAAAAAAAAAAAACAGAAACATTTGAATTCCAAACACTAAGGGTATACAAATTTAGACAGCTCAGATATTTCTGTAAACCAATTGATCTGAATAATCAACATGTTAAAGACCAAATTTTCCAAGTAACAGAACACTTACATTTGATGGATTTCTTGAACAAAGGAAATAAAAAAAGTGACAAAGCAGACATGCAAACATAATTCACTGGTGTACTATGTAATTTTAAGCTTCCACCCCCAAATAGCTATTTGAAATTCATTTTGTATCACAAGCACTTCTTCTGAATATTATTTAGGGCAAAATAGCCAACTTGATAAAGTGCCAGCAAATTGCATCAAAAATGTAGAATGTTAACTAGATAAAAGTGTCAAGAAGAAATATTATTATTTCCGTATCTACTTCAAAAAGTAAAACTTCTGCATGGGTTCAAGAGTTCAAAGCAACCATATCTGTTTTCAAACAACATGTTTTGAATAGTAGAAACTAAAGTTATAAAACTACCTGGTCAGGATTTCTGTAGCTCAGAAGAAGATTGGAGGCCTTGATATCTCCATGGACATACTCATGCTCGTGAATGTACTCCAGAATATCCAGCTACACAAGTATCACACAAAATACATTAATGCAGTACCTAGCACCAACCAGCAGAGGACTGAGCTTCAACATAATCTAGACTTCACTGTATTAAAAACCATTAAAAGAAGAAGAGGAGGAGGAGGAGGAAGAACATAGCTCACATACAATTCTTAAGCTTAGCTGCAGGACAGTTTTCCGAGAAAACCTTTTGGCATTTGCTTCATATATTTTCTGGAGGTCACTCCCAAAGCGATCCATTATCATAAACCTGTAACTGAAGACAAACAAGAAAAGCCAATGAAGAAAATATAAATCAGGAAAATGTACCTGGCAAATAAGTATTTTCTCAAAATAAACTTTTCAAGGCAATATCTAATAAGACAGTAGCCTAAGAGAGAAAGAAATAAGTACAAACATTTGAAACACTTTCTCCCAACTAGAAATTGTAAGAATTTAGAGTCCTTTCCTGTCTTACCTTCTATCACAAGGCTTCTTCCTGGTCTCAGCTAGTTTAAGATAATGCTCACACAGAGAATCAAATAGATGCATCTACAATAAAAATAAAACAATCTAGCCAGGTGCAGTGGTGCACACCTGCAATCCCAGCAACTTGGGAGGCAGAGGCAGGAGGATAGAAAGTTCAGGCTGGAGTCAGTCTGCATAACTTAGTAAAACCCTATTTCAAGATTTAAAAAAAAAAAAATAGAAAAGGGGTTGGAGATACAGCTCTGTGCAGTGCTTGCAAAGTATATGTAAGGCTCTGGGTTCAACTTTCCAGTACCGCTGTTAATAAACAAAATAAATAAATAAAATGTGAATAAGAAGGGTGTACTAATTTTCTTCAGTTATTTTATGTTTCCAGATATTAGCTTCATTCCTGTGACTACGTTTCTCTATTTTTAAGGCATATTTCAGCAGTATCAAGTCTGTTAAAATGAAGATTATCAAGAGATACTGTAAGAGTTAAATTCAATTGTTTAGACGGTGTAAAAGGATGGTACATTAAACAGTCAATGGCCAAGATTTGGAGAAGAAACATCCTGTGAAAACGTGAAGACTTGCTTGGGCACCAAATAGCTGCGTCACCCTGGCCAAGGGACATTACTTCCTTGGGCTGCAATTTCTACAGAAGTAAAATGATGTGGTGGGGACTCATCCTTTCTAAGGTCTTTACTAGCTTCCAAGTTCTAAGATTCAGTATATACTAAAAAGCATCAACGATTGGACGTTATCCTGCTCAGCTTTTCTTCTGAGGATCACTTTTACCTTCAACAGTTTTCCAAGTTAACTTGTCTGATGAAATAATTCCAAAAAATCCCAAAGCCACACTCATAGTGTGTTAAGATACCTTCAAATGGGGATAAGATCAGGTATCATCATCATCATCCTAACAGCCAGCATTTACCAAACACCTGGCCTGAGCACAGCACTGCTCCGGGTACTTCTGAGGTCCTAGTGCACTTTAACCTCCTACCACCCCAGGGGGAGGTACTCCTACCATCCCATTTTACAGCAGAAGAAAACTGATGATAAATAATTTATCCCCTGGTTAAGTGGTAGGACCATAATTTAACCACTGTACCACACAAACTAAAATAAATAAACATCAGTAGAACACACAAATCCCACCTATATATTGTAAGCTCTTATTACGCTAAGAATACGATATGATGAGTTTAATAGGGAAGGAAGTGATAACTAATATTAAAAGACAACATGATAAAATACGAAATTCAGGATTCTATACATTTTTGAAGTGAAAGAGAATTAGAGATCTTGTCTACATATCTTCTAATAAATGAAATAGTGTCTGTGAAGGTAAAGTGATTTCTCCAAAGTCATACACAGTTAGCGAGTGGCACAACGTATTCATTCATAAAAGATTTCCTAGTATCCTGAACTCTAACATAATAGAGACAGAAGTTTTGACTTCCTCATTTCCTTTATATAGCAGGCTCTGAAAAGTTGAGAGATCAAACTAGGACAAATGTACACGTTTGCTTTTACAAAATAAGTGAAGTAATCATTTTAACAATATATGTGTAACAAAAATACGACCTCAGATGACAAGTCTCAAAAGGGTTAAACTACACAACAACTGCTTAATTCAACATTGTTGTTGTTGGGTGCTGTCGAGTCCAGTCCAACTTACAATGACCCTCATAGGGTTTTCAATGGTAGATTGCTCCGGGAGTGGACTGTCATGTCCTTCTCCTGTTTTTGTGGTGCTGTGGATCAAACTGAGGGCCTCAGAGGGCACAAAGCAGCTCTCTACCACCTGAGCTAAAGTCTAGCCCCTTAATTCAACATAGGATCTATTTTAAAATCATATTCAGCAGGGCTTTGTTTTTATGCACAGATTGCTCCACCATTACTCTAAATAATCCCTAATCTCCTCACCATTTCTAAATTTTATACCCCAACTGTAGCAGGATTCTACAAATTACATAGAAACTTACCACATTCTTCTGGAAAGGCAGCTCTATCATTGAATACTAAAATGAAAGTTGTTTTTAAATAACCCTTCTAAAGTAAAACCTTTGATGCATACTTTTCTGGAGAGTTGGATAAAACAAGTAATGGGAAAATATACATCAGTATAAATGATTCCATAATGACAGCAGCTAAGACTTCTACAATCCTAAGATTTTTCTAAGTACTATATATACATATATATATATATATATATATATATAAATTCAAATGACTCATAGGGAAAAGTAAGGATTTCTGGCAGGAGAAGGAGCTGGAAGAATAGTTTTACTTTTAGTTTCTTTACCTTTTGAAAGACTGTAATGATTATTTTTAAGAGCTTCAAACTAAAAAGTAAATCAATATGCCATACATACTCTAGTCTAAGTCACATACTCCTTTTAAGACAGTTCTAGCAACCTCAATTTAAAAATGAAACAGGCTCAGAAGGTAGATCATTGCTACCAAGGGGTGAGTCAAGACACAGACAGAAATGCGTCTGTTTCCAGTCATTGTACCCTGGTACCGCTGACATTTTCTCCAATAGTGCCCTCATTAGTCAGCTTACAGTCAGCCTTCAACTCGGTGTCTTTCTCAGGCTCTGGTCACCTCACAGTAAACTTGTTCCAGCAAAACTGTACACAATGAAATGGTATATATAATTTCAAGGAGTCCCCACACACTCTGAGAGATGCATGGATCTCAAATAAACAATGCTGGTGGCCTACCCAACAACTGACCCTGCTTTCAAGTCTTTCCTAACAGAGCACCAATTTGGGCCGGGCATTCCATCTTCTTCCATCTGACCATGAGTTTCACCAAAACAATCGCTCTGACCGCTTTGCCCTTGCCAGTGACTGGATTAAGAGTGAGCACTCACAAACTTCTAACCAAGAAAACATAAGAGGTCTGTGACAGGACACTAGGAAAAGCTTCTTTGCTAGGAGAAGGAAACTCAAAAGAAGCAGATACCATTTTCTTCCACTGAGTACTGTGTCGCCATGTAAAGCTTAGAAATGGGGCGGCCATCCTGAGAATATACAAGAGAGAACCAATAAAGAGCAAAGCCAAGGTGAGGGCAAAAGTGCAGGAGAAGCTGGACGTGGTGGCACACACCTTTAACCCCAGAGCTCAGCAAGCTGAGGAACTGAGCGGACTGAGTTGAAGGCCACCCTGAGCTACACAGAAAGCTGAGTCCCGCCTGGGCTGCAAAGTGAAACCCTGTTTCTAATATGTGCAAAACAAGAAACGCGGGCCTTTGATGATTGTTTAAGATAGCTGAGTTAAAGTTTTCCTTTGCTAGCAAACAAACAAATTTAGTTTAAACTATGTCCATTCTTCAAGTCTCTGCTACAAGTCTTACTCCATAAAGTTCTATTCATTCATTCATTTAAATATTTCAAAGGTACTGACTGTGCATCAGAGTGTTGGAGGTTTTCTCCAATTCAGCTATGTCAACAACATTCCCTTTAGTCTCTCAATTCCAAAGACAGCTAAAGGTCAAAAATCATACACTTAGCACTCAGTCGTTCTCTGAGTGTTTCACATACCTTTATTTCCTCTCATTAGCTAGATTAAAACCCTCACAGAAAACAGGATTTTAATTTTCCATGGGCAGATTACATATTTAACAAGAAATACCAAAAGGAATCCCAAGGGCTGTCTTCTGCATAAAGAAGGGGTCCCCAAACCCCAAGCCTCCAATGACCTGTTAGGAACCAGACAGCAAAGCAGGAGGGGAACAGTGGGCGGGCACCACAGGGAACTTCATCTGTATTTACAGCTGCTTCCCTCAGCTCCGATTACCACCTAAGCTCTGCTTCTTGTCCACAGAAACACTGTCTTCCTCAAAACTAGTCGCTAGTGCCAACAAGGTTGAAAATTGCTGGCATAAAGGACATAGGTGTGGGTTTGAGTACAAAAACTACAGAGCCTTTTTGGCTTTGCTCCTATTTGGCAATAGAGTTCTAGTCAGTTGATATTACTCCCCAGCATTACTCCCCAGTAATATCTTTGTTGTTGTTAGGTGCCGTCAAGTCAGTATCCGACTCATTGCAACCCTCATAGGGTTTTCAATGGCAGATTATTTCGGGATTGCCTTGGGAGTGGATTGCCAGGTCCTTCTCCCATTTTTTCGGTGCTGGGAATTGAACTTGGGACCTCAGAGACTGCAGCGCAGCGCTCTACCAACTGAGCTAAATCCCAGCCCCTTTCCCAGTAATATCTGGTCAGTTGATATTACTCCCCAGCATAGAGAAGTCCTCCAGATTACACAGGCTCCCCCATTCTACCAGGGCATCAGTCTGCTGCTATGTAAAGCAAAAGGCAGAGAAACATCTTATTCATCCTACTCTCTGCCACATATACTCTGCATAGCCCAGATGAAGGCCTACCAATACTGTGAGTGCTCAGTAAGTAGTTCTTGACAACTGGCATGGCGTAAGGTAGTGTTTCATTCAGTTGTACATAGGGTCGTTATGAGTCAAACCTGACAGGATGGCACTTAGTAACAACAAAACCAACTGGATAGGAAATGCTCAAAAAAGGGAAAGTAAAACAAACCACATAGCTTTTACCTTTTTCCATTTTTATCATGTAGACCAGATCCCCAATACTTAGGAACACCAAGGTACTTCAGTTTATGGGTACGAATCCACTTCTGTACTACAAGTTAAAATAGATACTTGTGATTTCAATTGCTAAGTAGAAATGATATTTTTTAAAAAATTTATTAAGCACAGAATGTACTTACAAATACAAGATTCTACTTTTATTCATAAAACAGGAAGAGTACAGTATAACCAATAAAAAACTTTACAATCAAAGCATTTTTATTAATCTATTAAACTGTTATCCTGTCTTCAACATTCTTTAAAATGAAAAAAAAAAATCTGGAAAAAGCATTTTAAAAAAAGCAAAATCATAGAACTACAGTCAAAGGTAATCTCTGATTATGCAAATGTTTACTTGCTTCAACAGCAGGGAACCTAATCTATAAATTTTGAGAGTTTTCCCTTCAATTTTTACATCTTTTCCTCAACCAGCAAAATAAGATCTAAGAAAGATAGGATCTTTTCTCTTCTTAACAAAAGTTTTATATTCTTAGAAGGGAGGGAAAGGAAAACCCAGAAAAGACCAGAGCGGATAGAGATGTTCTGCTCTCTCCCATCAATTAAGGCAGTCTCCAGGTTAGCCTCTCTAGGATTGAGAAAAAATACTCGAAAAGATCTGGAGATGTCTGAATCAGACTCATGGATTCTGTATAATTCTCAATATTTAACAATATTTCCTAAGTCATATATCATATCTTTATTCTATATGTCCATATAGGTGAAAATCTACAACAAACCTCTCAAGAAATTCGAATTACTTCATATAAATGTCATTTAAATGAATTTATTTATAAAGTAAAACATAAGATTCATAAGATGTAATGCTCTACACTACTAGCTTATCCAAAACAAAGTAATACAACAGTGGTCATTCTAAAAGTATAAATATGTGTATTGTATTTCTTACTCTGCTCTGGCTTAGCAGCTCGCTGGTAGAACTTTAATTCAGTAAAAAGAGGTCCATTGTCACTGGGTTCCTTAAAACATAAGAACTAATTAGTACTGGCACTATTAACATTACTGAGTTATTTTCAAATAAAGAGACCAACAAATTTTTCTTTCAAAACAATGCTATTTTGATACTTAAATTTGTCACTGTTTAAACATTAAATTCAACTCCTTAGAAATGTCTCAGATACTCTCAGAATAATCTCTAAGTCTTATATTTCTCTCGTTCTATTTTCATAAGTGATAAATTATACAAAATCAGATATACAGCTCAGTCCTTGCAGAAGTTTAAGAAAAACGTTTAAACTAATTTTCATCTTTATTAAGCCTTCCCTTAAGCGAAGACCAGCAACCATGTTCACTGTATCACCAAGGGGCTACAAGATATTTCTGAGATTTAATAAAATTTCAATACTTGATTTAACCAATTACTGGCAAAACCCCATTCCTTTCCTGTTTCTCATTCCTGTTACCTCTAGTGTAGCAGGACTGGGAGAAACAGACCATATGTATTCTGGATCTCTAGAAAAAGCAAGCACGGTCCGCTGAACTGTATCCTTTCCTCTGTGACACTGATTCTCGTGTTTTCCAAACCAAAGAACCCTACAACTTGGTTCCTACGTGGAAGTTAAAATTAAAGTGGAAATGAGGCTTAATAACAATTGTTTTCCACCAACTTAATTGTACTACTTTCATTTTGCATTTTAAGGGATAGTAACAATTTAAATTATTTGTAAAGAGGCATGTATTTATAAAAAAAAGTATTTGCACAGAAGAAATAATAGCCTGTAATGGGTCTTGCGCCTTGTTAAAGAAATATGGAACAGTAAGAAAGATGTTATAATTTTGTCTAATTTTTAAATAGTGAATTCCTTCTGATCAATACAGGGTGGTATTTACTTAAGGTTTGATATTTTGTTGGTTATTATCTTGTTTATTAAGAACCAGAGAAAAAATTAAAAGCAGGGAAAACGTCAAACGAGGAAGCAAACATTTCTAAACTAATATGAGAGTTGCTTTTCTTTTAGGTGGTATGGGGAGAAAAATATTTGGACAGAATACCTGTGTAGATGGAGTTCAATGTTCAACAGAGCATTAAGAGAACTGATAAATGAGGCCCATTACCTTAACTGAGAGAAAACATGAAAATAGGTACTTTTCGGAAACTGGAGATGCTTTTTGCAAATACTTAAAATGTTTACTTTTTTTTTTAATTCAAGAAACCCTCAATTGTCACAGAAGTTAACTTGCTCCTTGAGGTTTAAACCATTCTTATATAAACAGTTCTATTATCTCAGATTTATTATAATTCAAAAGTAGGTATCCCTATTCAAAGTGCTTACAGGAAGACTGCCAGTCTGCAGAGCCAAGCAGTGCCTAGTTATGAATGAGCATTTAACAGCAAACAGGCGACCTGTATTAACTCTTGGATTAGAACCTAAAACTCAGCTCACCTTATGTGTTACAGGTACACTTTTCAGCCCAGTCTTGGAAGAGTAGTATACATAGTCTCAGCATGTCACCAATTCCTTAAGGAGGAACTGATCAGTATACTGAAGTCTGAGTGCCAACCCCAGGTCTGTGTGCTCAGACAAACCTCTCTATAACCTATGGACTCCTTTCCTAGCAGCAATGGTAGCCAGAGACATCTGTGAATGTTTCAAGCCAATGACCAAGCAAGAGTCACAAAAGCAGTATAAGAAATGAAGAAAGAAAAACTACGCAGAAAGAATTTCGTTTACCTTTGGAATAGCTTATAAGTAAAACTCAGGTTACATATTTTGTTCTCAAAGGCAGCACCTGGATTTAAATACACACACACACACACACACACACACACACACACACACACACACACACACACAGACATGCAAATAGAAGGGGACCACTGGTCAGGAAGAAGGGGATCAATGGGGGGAGGGTGTCATGAAAAGTGAATATGAGCAATCCAGAATGATATGCATGTATGGAAAGGTCATAATGAAACCTATTAAGTTGTGTACGCTAACTAAAATAATTACTAATAAAAAATAAGTCTTGAAAAAGAAATACATCTATAAAAATAAAACTCGGGTTTGAAAGAGGTTTTCCTAAGACAAAATCTGGCTTATGACTATCAGTATAAAATTCTGACTTATTTAGTTTCAATCTATGTCATATCAACTTTAATTTTCAAGTTCTTCTTTCAGGCAGTAATTTATTAAACTTATAATAATGAGAATCAACCATATAAATCAGGTCATTATAATGAAAGCCCCAATACAATGAAGGTTTTTTCAGTTCATTTCATACTTTTTCTAATCCAATAAGCTTCCATTATGACAAAATAAAGGAGCTACTTCCTTAATGCTGCACTCTAGCCAAAGCTAGCTATTTCTGTTGAAGAAAATACCTTAACTCATAACTAAAATTTTATTAACATATTTCAAATCTAAACTACTTTGCCAACTCTGTAATAGCCAAGATTTAGAAAAAAAAAATTGGGACTGACATTTTAACTAGAATATCACTAAACGTTTCTTTAAGACTTCTAAGTGTCAAAATGAAGATGACAACAGAAAAAAATTAAAATGTGATATATTTCAATGGCACCATCTAAAAGCAACTGGCTGCCATTTACAAATGAAGCTGCACAAAGTTTCTCTTTCCCACCAAAAAAAATTATGATATCTGAATTGAAAATTCAGGTCACTTCTCAGAACATCAGCAAGGAAAATCAAACATCAGTTGGCAAGTTCTTTCCAGGAAACTTTGGGATACGGATTTGTACAGTTCATATTGGAAAAGAACCACCACACAATTAACTGTTAGCTTACAGGACCCACAAGCCTAAACCTCCACCTCCAGTTCCACTACAGACATGACTGTAAAGATAAATGCAACTCGGAGAACTAATTTCTTTATGTCTTAAGTCTGTAAGAAAAAAGAAATAGTGAATTTCTTGCTTCTTACATTTTCCAACTTATGATCATCAATTTACCATTTCTCTCTTCCCATTTACTGTCTAGAAACACAGTATCACTGATATCTAGAAGTAGAGTCCAAGCTTACTGGCCCTGGTGAGCTAGCATCATTATCTCACAGCTGCTTCAAGGATGAAGGCCCCAAACAAAACCAGAGGCCATCACTGGAGAGGAGGGAGAATATTTTTAGCAAGTGTCTAAACATCTGTCTTGCATATGTATGTCTTAACTTCACTCCAATGCCAAATGTGAGAAACGTGTGCGCTATTTAGGAGCTTTCATAAAGGAGATCTACCAGCAGTAACCAAATTTTTTGACACGTCTTCCACATTAAGATAAAAATCTGTATCAGAGGCAGAGGGCACCTACAATCCCCAACTGAAGAAAAGGATCATAGGACAAGGATAAAAATGTGCATATACTCAAGTCCATTTAAAATAATAAAGGTGCTCTGTGTACCAGATTCTACAGTGGTTCTCAACCTTGACTCACAAAAGAATCACCTGGGGGATTTTACTTAAAAAATAAGTAAATAACCAGACCTTGTACCCTGAGATTCCGACTATAATGTACAAACAGGATTGAAAACCACTGTTTGTCAGGCTACTACACTAAGTCTAATTTCACAATAAAAATCTATTTGCTTATATTGCTTAAATAACATTTGTGAGGTTTTTCTCTAAAAATAAAATGCATGCTCATTTTCGAAAATTTAGAAACATTTTGATATACTTTGCTCACACACAGTCTTTTTATAAAACAATATTCATGATATACATAGAGCTTTGTCTTTCACTTTTTTGGTAACTAAGTATGAAACTTTCCCGAGGTATAGTACGTGTTCTTTGAAAAACATCATCTTTGGGCTTTGGGTGTAACTCAGTAGGAGAGCACTTGCTTAGCAAGCATGAGGACCCTGGGTTCAACATCCAGCACTGCCATTTGCTGTTCTTAGGTGCTGTCAAATCCCATCTGACTCATAGCCACACTAAGTACAGGAGAAGGAAACGCTACCCAACACTGCCATGCCCGGCACTACGTCAGTGCTTCTCTGCTATTCATAGGGTTTTCAATGGCTGGTTGTTTCATGACTGTTTTTGGGAGGGGGCTACCAGGTCCTCCCATTTTTGCAATGCTGGGGATCAAACCCAGGGCCTCAGAGAGCTCAGAGCAGCACTTTACCAACTGAGCTAAACCCCAGGCTAGTACTGCCACAGGGGGAAAAAAAAATAGCCTCTGTTAAGGCTTAAACCTAAAATGTTCCCTAAAGGTCATGTGTTTAAACATTTGATCCCCAGGCAAGGGAGCTATCCTGGAAGGTTGCAGAACTTAGGAAGGTGAGTTCTAGCTTTGCAGAGGTGGGTCACTGTGGAAGGGCTTCAGAATTTACTTCAACCACGTTCCAATCTGCTCCTAATCCACCACGATGTGAGGTCATCCGCTACGGGTGCTGTCCCCTGCCCTGCTGCCATGCTACCCAGCTCTGTGGACTATGATCTTCTAACTGTGAGCCCCCAATAAATCATTCCTCTCGTAAGTTTGTTTTGGTGAGGTTTTCTCCCACAGAGACAAATGCATGAGCTAATGCAGAAAGCTCACAATGTTTTAAATGGCAAATTTTCAATAAGCAGTTCTGATTTTAATACTGGAAAGATGTTATACTCAGTTTACATGTTTGTATTTGATGATCCATTTCAACTTTGAATATTATAAAGCTAAATAAGGTAAATTATGATCTGGCCTACTCTCAAGAAAGGATAGAGAATGGCATCAACAAGTTGAAACTAAATGAATAGAAAAAATAGTAAAAAGGTGATGGTAAATTATGGCTAAAAAATATTTAAAAGAATAAATAAAATAAGCACCTAAGGACTGCATAAGGAAAACAAAGTTTAAAATAAACCATTATTAAATAACTTAAAATCTAGTTAGATAAACACATAAAAATCTAAAATCACCTAGAGGCTTGAGAAGGATATTAGAAGTGACATTGTATAAAAAATGTTAATACAATGAGTGGTGTAGGAGTTTAAAGAGGTTCATAAAATTCAGGATCAGGAAAGAAAGAAACAACTAGCTGTTACTGCATTTCCCCTTTAAAGAAAATGTCACTAATATTGTTTCAGTTGTTGTCCTTTCAGGATCACAAACTACATCACTGAAAAAGTTACTCAAATATTAATTCAAAAGATAACTAAATATTTTAATGTCCTCCTTACAAAGAAAAAGAATATAAAGGATAATGAAAACAGAACTAAACTGGGAGATAGGAAATGCAGAGTACTGAGCTAAGTTTGATAACCAACTTAGAAATGTAATTTTCTCCTTCTAAGTATACTAGAGGGCTGGGATTTAGCTCAGTTGGTAGAGTGCCACTCTGCAGTCTCTGAGATCTCAAGTTCAATTCCCAGCACCACAAACATGACAGAAAGACATGGCAATCCACTCCCATGGCAATCCCAAAACAATCAGCCACTGAAAACCTTGTAAGGGTCGCTATGAGTCAGACACGACTTGATGGTACCTAACGATAAGTATACTGGAAATACCTATTCCTATCCATTGTTTTCCCTTAACTGAGTAAAAAAAAGTAATAGAAGTAAAGTTACACTGAATAACAACTGAAACACTTCTGGTTGCTGGCAATAAAAAATGATCATAACTCTAAGATAAAACGTAATAAAAAAGACATGACTATACACTACTTTTGCCAGTAAGATATGCACTGGCACTTTCCTTCCAAGACAGGGAAACAGCTATGCAAACTAACCAGCTGCAGAGGGGCCGAAGGTGACCAGATCATGTGAACCTCAGGATTATGAGAAGCTGTAAGGGCTTGCTTTCCTCTCACAATGGAAATCTCTTAAAAGATGATAAGAACAAACTGTTCTTACTCAGAGATTTTAATATTTAAATCTGCTGTATCAAAAACAAATGCAGATGATATTCTGCAATTTCATGCAAATGACCCAACTTAACAGTAAGAACTTTAGTTCTTCTGCAGGATAAATAACGGAGAAGGAATGTTATTCCAAAATGAAAGGACATCAAGAAAAGAGAAAGAGTAGGAGATACACAGCACTGACACTAAATTTTAAAGACTCATTTTACTTCTGATTTTAAGTATAAGGGAGTAACTGGGACCAAATTAAGCCTTCCCACTGCAAACAAACATAAAAGTAGATAAAGATAAGTACAATTTTCAAAAATGAGACAATAGACAGTTCAGGATCCTCTCTCTAAAAGACAAGAAATGAAATGAGCCCCCGTGCCAACTCCAGCTTTTCTCCTAGAGACACAAGGAATAAAAAGGAGATGATGGAGCATAAAGGATACCGAACAGTTTACTAATATGAATATGACCCCGATACCAAAACAACCCATGAGATTAGAAAATTCTAAACTTAGAAATACTAGGGAAAAAATAAAGAAGAAAATCCCTTATGAATAAACATACAAAAACAACCTTAACAAAATATTAAAAAGCGGTTTCAGCATTAGGTAAAATGCATAATAGAACTTAAGTAAGTGGGATTTGTGTTAAGAAGGCAAAGTTAGCTCAAGTATCAACGTGATAGCCATATTAACAGAATAAAGGAGAAAAATCTTAGGATTTATCTCAAAAAATACATAAAAAGCATTCAAAAAATGAACAAACAATAAACAAGCGGAAATACGTGTCATATTTACAACACATATAAAAGGGCTGGGATTTAGCTCAGTTGGTAGAGAGCTGCTCTGCAGTCTCTGAGTTCACAAGTTCAATTCCCAGCATTGCAAAAATGGGAGAAGGACATGGCAATCCACTCCTGAGGCAATCCCGAAACAATCAGCCATTGAAAACCCCATAAGGGTCGCTATGAGTTGGAAATGACTCAGCAGTGCCCAACAACAACATATCTGAAAAAGGATCATACCCAGAATAACTCTTACTAACTTAATCATGGGCTGGGATTTAGCTCAGTTGGTAGAGCGCTGCGCTGCAGTCTCTGAGGTCCTGAGTTCAATTCCCAGCACCGCAAAAATGGGAGAAGGGCCTGGCAATCCACTCCCAAGGCAATCCCGAAACAGTGAGCCATTGAAAACCCTATGAGGGTTGCTATGAGTCGGATACCGACTCGATGGCACCTAACAACAACAACAACAACTTAATCATAAAAAGCAAGACAACCGTTATTTTTAATTTTTTTCCCCAATGACAGAGGGGGCAAAAGGTTGAGGAGGCACTCTATACACCAAAAAAACTCATGATGGCCAACAGGAAGTACTCAAAATTATTGGTCATCAAGAAAATGCAAACTGAATGCTGCACTCCCACCATAATGGCGAGAAAACACACAAACACACAAATACACTTGACAAGGTCAGCGCCAAATGTTGGAGAGGACATGGAGCAATCAGAACTCTCATGTATTATTCGTGGATGTGTAAAAAGGCACAACCACCTCGGGAAATCTGTCCAGTACTTTCTATAAATCAATGTCTTCCCTACAAACCAGCAATTCAATTTCCATGAGAAATAACAACTTGTATCCAGAAAACAGTTGTACGAGAGTGTCTACAGAAGCTTTATGCATAATAGGCCCAAACTGGAAATAACCCAAATGCCTATCAATAGAGTAATAAAACAGAGCAAATAATTGATATACCCAAAATAGAGATGAACTTTTAAAACATTATTCTAAGCATAAGAAGTATATTGTTCTAGATCAGGAATGAATAACTAATACATGACAAAAAAGAAAATCTGAGATAAGTAACTAGCTCCAAAGGTGCAGGGGAGTAGAGGTTGAAATAATAAAGGGCACAAGGAATCTTTTGGGGGTGATGGAAATGTTCTACATCTTAGTAGAAGCAAGGGTTAAACAATTACATGCACTTGTCAGAAGTCTTCAAAGTGCTTAATAGCTAGGTATTTTCCTGTAAAATTTATGCCTCTTAATAAAAAGATATTTTTTTAAAAAATCACTACAATTCTGTTCCAAAAAAAATTGCTCCTAAGGGGTCAAATGCATTTCTTTTTGAAAAGACAGTACACAAAAACAGAACAAAAAACACTTTGAGGTAATTCCAATTCCTAAGTTCTACAGCCTTTAGGGAGGAAAGGGAAGACGGGATTTATGTGTTAATTTCCCTAAATAACACATTCTGTTGGCTATTCGATTTAATAAAACATGTTTTCTGCATGTATCAAAGAACTGTGCAAGGAGGAGAGCTGCAAATGTTGATAAGCAAAAAGATGCATAATAAAAAAAAAACAAAATTAGTAATTAAGATTTCTTTTAGTTTACCAATCTATAAATTGACCTGGCTACTTGAGTATGCTTATGTCAGATGGATGGTGCCAATCTTCATCCATCATAAACTAATTTCAACACAAGTAAATCAAAGAAGGCTCAACAAGCACAATTAAATAAATAATTTAATTTAAAATGAATAGGGAGGGGAAGAAAATTGGGAGTAAAATGAAAAAATTGGCGAAGTGGAAATCCAGAAGCAAATGTAAAATAAAATCAAATTACATTAAAGTAGAATAGTTGTGCAAGATATAAAAAGTATCTCACCTAGTACAAATAGGTGAAATAAAAAGAAAGACCTTAATATTTCTGTTCTGAATCTGTCTACTTCTATGCTTTCATTCACTTCCCCAAATACCAGTGCCACTCTAATTCAAGAGAGAAGAAGGACTTTTTGAACTCGTCAGTTAAAACTATGTTACTTAAACATCAATGAAAATATTATTAAAAATGTAACACATTATGGTTTAATTCTAATAATCAAAAAGGAAGTTTTAGAAAATAATACTAACAAATTAGTTGAAATACTATCTTACCACTTTTACAACACAAGGTGCATCGTTGCCAACCGATTTTGAAGAATTTGTATCAGCTGTTTAAAAAAGTAAAATATTTAATATCAGAACAAGTAGCATTATTATCAATATTATATTAATATATAGATCTGTATATCTATAACCCGTTGACAGATTAAACTTCAGTCCCCGAGTATATGTTTCAGGATATTCCAGAATAATTCATCAATTTTAAGACCTTTTTTCCATGTTTTAACATGTTGACACTGGAGTGCATCTTATGATCTCTGGTTTCTCCAACTTAATCATCAGTTAACTATAGGAAACACTGAGTTAAAGTTAAATATTTCTTTAGCTCAAAAGTACTCATGGTCTTTGATAAGCTGATTGTTGTTGTTGTTGTTAGGTGCCGTCGAGTTGGTATCCAACTCATAGTGACCCTCTGTACAACAGGGGAAACACTATTGTCAGTGCTTCTCTGCTGTTCATAGGGTTTTCAATGGCAGATTGATTTTTGGGAGGGGGTTGCCAGGTCCTTCTCCCAAGCCTACAGCTTCTGGTGTTCCCAGGCCGTCTCCCATCCAGATACTAACCAGGCCCGACCCTGCTTAGCTTCCGAGATCTGACGGGATCCGATGCCACAGGGCTATGGCTGCAGGCGATAAGCTGATATATACTGTGAATTCCCCAGAGGATGATAACTGATGTAATTTCTTAAAATTAACAAATTATGAAATCCTTTTAAGAAACATTAGGAGGGTAAGAAAAGGAGCTGAAGTTCCAAAAGACACTAGTTTGGGAAAAACTCATCCAGAACAATACTTCATGGCACTGGCTGGCACTTGAACTTTTCTCTACCATGCAGCATAATTTTAATGTGGCTTCTTCTTTATGCAAACAAAGCACAGCTACCCCACAACACTGATTTAGGAATACAAAGCTGCCCACATTCACCAACAAATGTTTATGAAAAACCTACTCTATGCTCATTGTGCTATGGGGACTGGCGTGTTGCTGTGATGCTCAGTTATGCCACCAGTATTTCAGATACCCGTAGGGCCATCCATGGTAGACAGGTTTCAGCTGAACTTCCAGACCAAAACAGATTACGGAGAAAGACCTGGCAGCCCACTACTGGAACAATTAGCCATTGAAACAGTATGAATAACAGAGAAGGACTGCCAAATAGAGTGCTGGAAAATGAGCCCCCCAGGCTAGAAGGCACTCAAAAGACAACTGGGAGAGTGGCCTCCTCAAAGTAGAGTCAACCTTAATGATGGGAGTGGAGTAAACCCGAGACCTCCATTTGCTGTTATGCCATGACTCAAAATGAGAAGCAACACAGTAACTGCAAAAATAGGCTCAAACATAAAAAGACTGTGTGCACCGCACAGTGTTGGGTAGTGTTTCGTTCTGTTGTATATGGTCACTATGAGTCGGACCTGACTCGATGGCACCTAACACACTCATTAACAAATGTCTACCAAATACCTACTATCTGCCAGTTACTAGGAAACAGGGATTTAGCAGAAGGCAGGAAAAAAACAGTCCTTATTCCTATGAAACTACCATTAGAGTGGTCAGACTGAAATAAAACACAAAGTATGTTTGATGGTGATACTGTTATGGAGGAAAGATTAAGCAGGAAAGGAGAAGGAAATGTTGCAGTGTACTAAGAGAGACTTCAATAGCAAGGTATTACTCAAGCAGTGGTCTCAAGGCAGAGAGAGAATAAGCAATGGCAATACAAAGGAGCAGTATGCCAGGCAGACCAGCACAAAGGCCCTGATGTGGAAGCATGTTAGACACATTAGTAAACCAAAGAGCTGAAGGAACTGAAGGAGACAGAGTGAGGAAAAAGTAGGAGGAAATAGACCAGAAAAAAAGCAAGGAATAAACACCTGAGCTTAATAGGTGACAAGGTCTGGGCTGGGACAATGACTGAGAAGTCACTGGAAGGTTCTGAAAAGAGGACTGGCATGATCCAACTCTTGATTTTTAAAGACTTCTGTAAGCTGCTTTCGGAGAATGTTGTGCAGTGGGCAAGGGCAAAAGCAGGCAGATCAGGGAGGAGGCTACAACAGTGCTCCAGGAGAGAGGACAATGGCTTCGCTCAGTTGAGAACACACAAGGTAGTAACATCCTGCTAAGCCGTCAGACTACAGCCACATATTCAAAGAACAGCCAACAGGATTTGCTGATGGATTGGATATAGGAGGTTAAGAAGTTAAAAAAAGAGAGAGACCGAGAGATGGGTGCCTCTGGGTTTTTGGCTAAGCAACTGGAAAGAGGGAATTGCTGCTTGCTAACATGGAGAAAACTGCAGGCGGGGCTGGTGCTTTAGGGAATTTCAAGTTTAAGGTGCTTATTAAACATCCAAATTCAGATGTTAATAGGCAGTTGGATAAACAAGTCTTGGGTAAGTAAGAGCAATCCACGTTGGGGAAATATATTTGAGAGTCATCAACACAGAAATGCTTATTTCCTGGGGATGGGGATAAGGCTCAGTGGTAGAGCACATGCTTTGCGTAAGCGAGGTACTGGGTTTGATCCCCAACACTGCCAAGAAAGAAATGCTATTTATTTAACTCCTGAGACTAGAAGAGATCCCTTGGGGAATGAATGTAGACAGAGAAAAGAAGAAATTTTAAGACTAAGCCCTAAGGCACTCTCACATTAGAAGCAGAAGGGATGAAAAGGGAAAGGCAATGGAAAAAGTTTCCAATCAGCTGGGAAGTAGCAGTATCTGAAAAGGCTGCAGCTAAAATACTTCAAAGCAAAGTATCACCAAATCTTAACACTGGTTAACAAGGGTAGGTGAAGAGGTTAAGCTCCTTAAGGAACCGTCCTGGGGAACATCACTTAGATATAGATTAGTAATAAAGCAAGTAGAGAATTTTTAGCAAACTATTAAAATAAAGATGTTTTTGTTGGGTGTCACTGAGTTAGATCCAACTCAGCAACCTTAATGTAAGATATACCGCCCCTAACAGTTGTCCTTTCTTTCAAACAAACATACAGTTCTGAGTATGTCTGACAACTGTCACTTCCTAAAATCAGTTAGGGATTTTCCAACCTTTCTGCCCTCTTTTCCCTCTTCCCCTTAACTGCGCCTTACAAATTAGCCAAATGGGTAAAAACTAGATTGTATAGTCAAAGCCTCAGTCAGTAAGGTGAGATCCAGCCACAAGTTCTTATAAGGGATAAAAACGGAGTGGCTCTGGCTCCTCTCTGTGTGGCTATGCACCCGTAAGCAGAAGTAAAGGTGCCTTGCCTAGATACTTTCATTTCTCTGAATGTCTCTTTCGACATTGAGGTCATACTTCCAACAAATTTGGGGGCTCATCCAGGATCCTCATTCCCTTCTGGGAGGGGATCTTAACCATCCTTCGAGAGATGCATCCTGTTGCCTGGTTGCAGCAGCCCTCAAATGAAGGGACTAAAAATCCTCCAGTGAATGAACTCAGACTCTTGGCAATGTGGGTAAAAGACATAAAGCAAGCACCAAAGAGAACAGGTTACTCCTTGCACAGACCAGGTAAGAAAAGTCGCGATGGGTGACGAAGTATTTCCTTGGTGGGGGGGATAGCCTGGAGGTTGTGAGTATATGAATGAGACGTTTCCCAGGCGTGACCTGAGTATGGAGTTCCAATCCACAATTCTGTGGTAACCTCCTACAGTGTACAGCATATGGCACTGGTTCCAATTGGATCTGAGTGGGGAGCTTACTAACATGCCAGCTGTCAAGAGGTATCCATCATTCTCATGAGGGAAATGGTCAGAGACAAACAAAGAGAAAGTAGAGTGCAAGAAACCTCCAGATGTGGGGGAGTTGAGCCTCTAGGAGACAGAGGACAGCCAGACAACTGGGATGGGAAATAACACCAGCAGGAGAATCTCCAGAGGCAATGAACCTAAAGACAAATTTCTCCCAACAGCCCTTTAGGGTTAATGTTAAAATATCAAAATGATAATGCTAGGACAAAGGAAGAACGTGTCCTCAAAACTTCAGCATTTTAGCCTAAATGCGGAACAGATGAGGACTGGGTCCATCAACTTTTAACTGAGTATGTCAATGACAAAAGTCCCATCTCCCAGGAGGAAACAGACTGTGCCCTCTCCTGGAGAAGAGGCCCTGATACCCTGTTTCCTTAGGACAAAGGACAGGGGGAAGAAAACAAAGAGAACCCCCTCCCTTGGGATTGCCTCTTTTCACTACCCCCTCGCCTTCTAACCCTGCCCTTCCCCTGGGACCCCACTCTTCCAGCGCTGATTCATCCCCCAACCCCAAGCCCCCTTCAGAATCTAGCCTCCTCACACCAATATGGCACTGCTCCCGAGAGAGACTTCAAAGGGAAGTCACACAATGCCAGAAGGATTTTCAAAACCCTCCCTGCCCCTGTCCCCAAGGGACAAACTCAACTTCTCTCCCACTTACAGAGGCTTCCTTGGGAGGAGGAGGAATTGGATTTGTTAATACACCCCTGACTAGCTCAGAGGTTCAAAATTAAAGAAAGAGAGAGAGAGAGAGAGAGAGAGAGAGAGAGAGAGAGAGAGAGAGAGAGAGAAGGAGGGAAGGGAGGAAGGAAAGAAATAAGGAAAGAAGGAAAAGAAAGAAATGCAGGCAAGAAAGAAAGAAAACTGGAAGGATAGATCTATGGAGTGATTATGAGAGAAGCTCAGAAGATGTTATGTGAGACGAAGAAAAACAAAAAGAGAAGGCTAAAATCATGATGTCCACCTTTGGACAGGTCACTCAGAGAACAAGAAATAGTCAAGGACCCTCAAGACCTTGGCTCCCACAATCAAGACAAAACAGAAAGCCCAGAAACTCAAAAATAATCAGAGGAAGAGGGGAAAATAAATGTTTTAAATGTGGGAAAACAGGGCATTAAAGAGAATGCCCCGAGTGGGAGAAGGACAAGAAAGTAACTACTCTCATGACACTTGATGAGGAACAGGGGGGTCAGGGGCTCTTCTGTAGTAATGGGTCCTACCAGGAGCCACGAGTAAATCAGGATGTGGGACCCCATAAGGAAACTGTGACCTTCCTAGTCGCCTCAGGAGCCTCCAGATCTTCCCTTTGCAGCCAGCCCTCTGGTCTCCTTTGTTCACCTGAAGAAAACCTCATCTCAGGTGTAGAAGAAGGATTTACAGCAAAAATCTTTGAAGAAATTACTGCTAAATTTAAAGACGGAGTTCCACAGTAGGAACTAAGGTTCCTACTGGTCCCAGATGCAGGGACAGGCTTATGAGGCAGAAATTTGATGACCAGATTAGGCCTGATCATCAAGAGAAGATTCATGTGTTTCTAAACCTCCTAACCCCAAGGGCAGAAAAACAAACTAGGCCCACTGGCTGGACAAAAGAGGGAAACGGGAGGACTGCAGATTCCTCCTACCCAGATTAAATTTTAAAATTTAAGGGAGAAATAGCAAGGAAGAAATAATATCCTATTTCCCGTGAGGTAAGAACAGGACTAACAGCCATAATTGAGAGGCCAATACAAGACAAAACTTCTCAAATCCTGCATGTCCCCATATAACCCTCCAGTTTTACTGGTAAGGAAACGGGATGGATCATTTCACCTGGTCCAAGACTTCGGAGCTACGAACCAAATAACCCAAAACAAAAATCCTGTGGTCCCCAATTCATTTAATGCTCTGCTCCACAGAACCCCATATGACCGCCAACGGTTTGGTGTAACTGACCTAAAGGATGCTTTCTGGGCATGCAGGCCCCTTAGCTGAGAACAGCTGGGACCTATTTGCTTTTGAATGGGAAGACCCCTAATACCAACAGAAAACAAAAATATTGATGGACAGGGCTACCTCAGGGATTCACTGATTCCCCCAACTTGTTTGGCCAAATTCTAGAGCAAATCTTAGAAAAGTTTTCCCTTCCCTAGTCCGTGTGCCTCCTCCAATATGTAGACAATTTACTCCTTTCTACTGACGATAAAAAGGAAGTTATTAGTACAACAATAAATTTTCTAAATATCCTGAGTTCCCAAGGGTTATGTATATCCAGGAACAAGCTCCAGTTCGCTGGGCTGAAGGTAAAGTATTTAGGACATCTCATCAGTAAAGGAAAATGTAGGTTGGGATCTGAATGAACAGAAGGAACCATGACCCTTTCCAGCCTGGGGGGCTCATTTTCCAGCACTATATTTGATAGTGCTTCTATGCTACTCATAGGGTTTTCGATGGCTAAGTGCTTCAGAAGTAGGCTGTAGGGTCCTTATCCCCAGTCTGTCTTAATCTGGAAGCTCAGATGGAATCTGTCCACCATAGGTGGTATCTGAGATACCAGTGGCATAACCTTCAGCATCACAGTAACATGCAAGCCCCCACAGCATGACAGGCTGACAGACACATGGGGGACTGTTCAAGTTCCTACTTAACCCAAAACTTAAGTAAAGGACATCTGCTAATTTTGACTGGTAACAGCTCAAATCCTATTTGATTATCTCTCAGCTGTTCATAGGAGAAAATGAAGATAGCATCCCAGTAACACTGCACATTCAAATGAAGAAAGAGGGAGGGAAAGGAAGGTCAACAATTCATTCAAACAGTTGTTGTTGTTAGGTGCCGTCGAGTCAGCATCCAACTCATAGTGACCCTCATAGGGTTTTCAGTGGCTGACTGTTTCGGGATTGCCTTGGGAGTGGATTGCCAGGCCCTTCTCCCATTTTTGCAGTGCTGGGAATTGAACTAGGGACCTCAGAGACTGCAGCACAGCGCTCTACCCACTGAGCCAAATCCTAGCCCGCCATTCAAACAGTATGTAGTGCAAAATAGGCCAGCCATAAAGAAAACAAGAGCTGTCCAACAGTGTTGTGATTTGGATTTTTAAGTATTCCCCAAGTACGATGACCATCAGCAATGTAAAATAAGAAGAAGAAAAAATATATACAAACCTGTAAAAGACTATAAAATTAGTCACACACAAGAGGGAATAAATTCTAATTGGCTAGAGATGGAGAAGGAAAGATATCCATGGCATTATGTGTCTCTCGAAAGAGATTAAGATTATATAAAATATCTTTAAAATGTAAAGCCATAGTACTCACTAGTGACAATATTATAGATATTTTACCTTTTTTTTCTATTATGATCAAATGAGCGATCTTCTATTCCTATGCCAGAGATGCATTTTTTACTTAATCATACAACATCAACTATAGGCTATTAAGAACACCTTGCAATAGCTCACAAATGAAAAACCATATTGATGAGAAAGGATGTAAGTCTTTGGACCAATAATTAGAAGGAATCGTGCACTTACCAAGATATATACAGCCAAAGCCACCTTGGCCAATAGGCAATCCTAGTTTCCACTCCTTTTTTGACATGTCGGTTACTACCTCCCCAACTGCAAACTGTTCTGCAAGACATCTCTTTGCAGGGCCCTGTCTTCCAGCTTGAGCAGCTTTTACACGAGGCATTTTCACTATAATACAAAACAAAGCAACACTCATAATCTTAGAAGTATTCGAAACATATTTCCCTACAGAAAGCTCCTATGCAATAGACAGACTGTTCAAGTTCCTACTTAACCCAAAACTTAAGTGAAGGATATGTGCTGATTCTGATTGATTACAGCTCAAATCCTATTTGGTCATCTCTTAGGTTTGGAGAGGAGACAATAAATAAAATGACCTATGCAATTACTTTCAAGAAAATATTTAGCTTTAAGTTCCAGTGATATATCATCTATGACTAAAATGATATTTAACAACAAAAAAGAATTGTTCTGTGACGGTGAAGGAGAAAGGTACATTCAATTAGAATGCACATTTTCTAGTAATACAATGAGTTTACAAAGGTCAATACCTAATGTGTTAAGTACACAGTACAGAGACTGAAAACACAAATACAAGGAGAAAGGGCAAGAACAGTTAGGGCATGACAGCAGAGGCTTTACACAGGTTCCCATTCTTCCTCAAGACTGTATGAGGATTACATTATTATCTCCAGTTAGTAGATGAGAAAATTAATATTCAGCAAACTAAGTGTGTACTGTACACCAGAAATCTGCACCAGTAACTACCTGGTTCCAAAGTCTTACCAACATGCTCCTTAACTACAGAAGTCCCCTTTCAAGAGTAACAAAGAGAAACTGTGACTGTTTAGTGATTTGGGTAACAGTAAAAGCAAAGCTGGTGACTCCCAGCATTCCTATGCTTCCCTTATCACTAGGTATCTTATCCTATAGGATAAGATTTGCTTTTCTCATGAGCATGTAAGCGTAACATGACATTCTAGGACAGCCTGTTTTACTAATGGGCAAAGGGAAAAAAAAAAAAAAAAAAAGCAACAGACTAGAAACAAAAGACTTGGAGTCTAGGTATGTTACCAGTTAGTTGGGAAATCTGGATCAAGTCACTTCTCCCTAAGCTTCAAGTGCCCTCACTTTCATTGTGTAAAGAAACTCACTATATGTCTGTGTACATACACAAGCAGGTGTATGTTGTGTGATTTCAAACTCTCAGGTCTGTTAATATTAACTGAAAAGAATTTGCTTGTTAAGACTGTACAGTTCCCTAAAGATGTAGTAAATATACAGCAAAGAAAGGACAGGGATTAAAATTGTTAAGTTAGCCTACAACACTTGAAATGCTATTTAAATGAAAGTAGTCTGCTAACATGTGACATAAATTTACATTACATATAGTTCAGTGTTGAGCCCAACTGATAAAAACATATACACACAATATTTGATGGGAAATTTGCAGCAAATACTCATTCCTTATCATCCCACATACATAAATTCCATATATGCAAATTAATGTTCTTTAACTTATTGTGAATTTTTAAATTTTTTTCCAAAAAAAAAAAAAAACACTTAATGCACATTCACTATCTAAATCTTCTCTAAGGTTAAAAGAAAATTTCAAAGTAAATGGATGTATCACTGTTATTTCTTCACATTAATTAATTCTCTCAGTAAATGTGATTTTTAATCCACAGTTAAATCTTGCTGGCTTGAATTTTGACCAACCATCACAACCCAGACTCAAAACACCAGAAAAGATTACACCTATGGTAGTAGACCAGGTAAAAGAAGTGAACTAAAACACACAGTAAATCCACACATCACACCTGTAATCCCAGCAACTTGCAAGGCTGAGGCAGGAGGATTACAATTTTGAGACAAGGGGCAGCCTGTGCAACTTAGTGACACCTTTCTAAAATAAAAAAATTTTTAAAAGGGGTTGGGGTAAGGTCCTATGGTACAGCCTAGCAGGCATGAGGCCCTGGGTTCATCCCACAGTACTGCAAAAAATAAATTACTATTTAAATAAATAAAACAGACATTAGTTCCAAATACTAAAATGGGTTTCTTCTAAATTGTATCCAACTTTATCGAATTGCCAGAGTAATCACTCATGTGATTATTTCTTTCTAGTAGTCAAACCAGATTAAAATGAGGTTAATTTTTTTTTCTTTCTGTAATTCAAAATAGTGACTGGACAATCTTTTGTGTTTTTCTGGAACTCTTTTCTAGAAGTAACAAAAATATTTTTTAAGTGAAATAATCTGGCTCAGTATCTACTCAACATAATTTTATGGTCAATAAAGCATTTATTCTTCAAATAAAACTGTTTCCTCTTTTTTAGTTGTTGTTTTGTTCCTATAGACAACTTATTGAAACTTTCTGTAATGAATTAAGACTCAGAATCACTTTCCCATAACCGGTTCCACAGAACAGCATCATTCCTGTCTATCGAATACTCTTATAAACCACTGCTTCTGAAAGTTCACACTGAATATGGTGGGGGCAGCAGCACGGTTGTTTAAAGTCCCGAATTCACCCTAAAACAAAACAGGACGACGGAAGACAAAAGCTGAAAAGCCACAGACAACACCTACAACAGAACTGAGGGCCAGTGTCCTCGATTTCCGTAAACCTCAAAAGATGAACGAGTGCATACAGACCAGCATGGAATCCACCACTCTCAAAACTAACCCTGTCCAAGTCTCACGCTGAAGAGAAATTGCTGGGGATAGGGAGAGCACAAATGAAAGCGGCTCTGGGAGCCGGCCTCCAGATTCTGGAAAACTACACAAACACACGTGAGGAGGGAACTCTAGAGAATAACAAAGTCGGCCTTTATGTCAACCATACCAACTAAAACTAGCTGTACATAAAGGAAAACTGGTTGCACACAGGGCTTCAAACCCACAAAAAGTTGGGTTCAAGTTTGGGTGCGGGTTCAATATCTTAAGATTTAGAGGGTTCAGCTTCAAACCAGACCCAAATCGGAACCCTGAACATGTTATGATTCAAGTATTTTAAAAATTTTTTCTGAACCCAAATCTGAATCCAAATCCAGTGAAAAACAGGGCTCTGGTTCAGTTTTTAATTTTTTTTCCTGTAATAGTATTACCTATTTAAAATTCTTTTTTACACTTGGGAAAAATTATATTCATCTATCCTCACACAGATAAAATTTTAAAGTAGAACCCGAAGCCCTATTGCACGTAAATATCAGCAATTAAAAGGAACCAAGGCCGACTCCAACATAAAGTTGATATTAGGGAAAAAAAGAAAAAAAGAAAAGATCCCTTCAGAAAAACATTTTGTCCCCTCAAATTAACAGCTACAAATATTTCAAAACAAAGTAAAAATTTTCATATGCAAACTGCTGAACACAATGGTGCACATCTATAATCCCAGCAATTTAAGAGGCTTAGGTAGGAGGCCAGAGACAGCCTGTGCAACTTAGCAAGAACCTATTTCACAATGAAAGGAGGCTGGAGGTGCCGCACAGTGATAGAGCACTCACCTAGCATGTGTAAGGCTTTGGGTTCAACCCCTAGTACTGAAAACAAAAACTCATGTACAAAGACATGAATCAGATTTAGGGAAAAAAAATCACAAATACAGTGATAGAAGAAAATAATTGAAAACAAAAGGCCAAGGGTTAAGTGTGTATCTCAGTGGTAGAGAACATGCTAAATTAGCACATACAAGGCCATAGGCATCATCTCCAAGGAAGGAAGGAAAGAAGGAAGGAAGGAAAAAAGGAAGAAGGGAATGAGTGAGGGAGGGAGGAAGGGAGGAAAGAAAAGAAAGAAGAAGAAAGGAAGGAAGGAATCATTGTAGAAATGAAGACTAAGAATAACGTTTTGAAAAGTGGAAGTGAAAAGAAGAATAAAAAAAAAAGGAAAGCTGAGTATGGTGGTGCTGAGGCAGGAGGATAAAAAAGAAGATAAAAATACAAATACTACAAAGTGTTAGCAATATGGAAAAAGGGAGTAAGAATCTACTACAGAGCAGGGCATAGTGATGCACGCCTGTAATCCCAGTGACTCAGGAGGCAGAAGCAGGAGCATCTCAAGTTCAAGACCAGAGGCAGTCTGCATAATTTAACAAGATCCTGTCAAAAAGTAAAAAAAAAAAAAAAAAAAAAAAAAAAAAAAAAAAAAAAAAAAAAAAAAAAAAAAAAAAAAAAAAAAAAAAAAAAAAAAAAAAAAAAAAAAAAAAAAA
>VMDO01005847.1:0-49679 GCA_007922755.1 Pedetes capensis | reverse complement strand
GTATTATAAAGAAGAGAATAGAGCCATATGTTCTGGTAATGTAAATATACCACAAATATTAAAAAAAAATGGTAGAGAACATATATAAGAACCTTCTAGTAGTATTGTGTAAATACTTGCTTTGTTAACTAAGGATATTAGATGCACTAATGTGCAGTGGTGCAAATGGGTACAGTAGTCCTTCACTAATCTTTTCAGCTATCCATGGTCAAATACAGTACAAAAGTATTAAATGGAAAATTCCAGAAATTAACAATTCTTAAGCTTTAATACTGTATGCCATTCTGAGTAACGCGATTAAATCTTGAGCCGCCCCCCCCCCCCGCCCCAACTCTGCCCAGCCCTGGTTGTGATTTGTCCCTTTGTCAAATGCATCCACATTGTATATGCTACCCACCCACCTGCCACAGTAGCCATCTTGGTTATAAGATTGACTGTCATATCCCAGCGTTTACATTCTCATAATGCCTGAGTTGTTCACCTCACTTCATTTCATTAGATAGGCAATGTTACCATCTCACACCACTGGAAGAAGGCAGAGTACAGTATGGTCAGGTATTCAGAGACAGAGATCATATTCACCTTATTACTATACATTTTGATGACTGCTTTATTATTACTTATTACTGTTAATCTCTTACTATGCCTAGTCTATAAGTTAAAATTTTCATTGCTATGTATGTATATGATAAAACATAGCATATGCCAGTTTCAGTACTGTCTACGGTTTTAGACATCCACTGGGAGTCTTAGAATGATTCCCCTGTGGGTAAGGGAAGACTACTGTAATTAGTTGGCATTATTATTCTATTACCCTCTTATGTCCTTAAAAATCACAATTCAAATATGGAAGAAGGGAGATAAAAATGACAAAGAGGAGAGGTATAGTTTAAAAAGCTGTACTTGAAGACAAGTACAGTGTCACATGCCTGTAATCCCAGCACTTGGACCGTAGAAAGAGGATCATCAGTTTGAGGCCTGCCTACATTACACAGCAAAAAGCTACATCAAATCCCACTTCAAGGAAAGGAGGAAGGAAGGAAAAAAAGAAGAAAGGAAAGGAAGAAGGGAAGGGACGAAGGAAGGAAAGAAGAAAGAGAAGGAGAAGGGAAGGGACGAAGGAAATGAAGGAAGGAAAAAACTGTACTTGAGCTGGACGCGTGGCACACACCTGTAATCCCACTGCCCAAGAGGGTGAGGCCGTGAGGCCACAAGTTTAAAGTCAGCCTGGGCTACTCAGAAAGTGTAAGGCCAGCCAAGATTACACAGCAAGACCCTGTCTCAAAAGAAAAGCTGTACACAGTGGCCAGCAGTGGTGGCGCACACCTATGATCCCAGCGGCCCGGGAGGATCGCAAGTTCAAGACCAGCGGCAGTCTGCGTAACTTAGCGAGATCCTGTCTCAAAAAGCAAAAAAATGGGCCAGGTGTGGTGGCGCACGCCTGTAATTCCAGTGGCTCAGGAGGCAAAGAGAGGACGATCACAAATTCGAGACCAGAGGCAGTCTGCGTAACTTAGCAAGACCCTGTCTCAAAAAAGTAAAAAAAAAAAAAAAAAAAAAAAAAAAAAAAAAAAAAAAAAAAAAAAAAAAAAAAAAAAAAAAAAAAAAAAAAAAAAAAAAAAAAAAAAAAAAAAAAAAAAAAAAAAAAAAAAAAAAAAAAAAAAAAAAAAAAGGGCTGGGGTGCAGCTCAATGGTTCAGCACTTGCAAAGCATGCAAGCGCCAGGCCCTGGGTTCAACCCCCAATAGAGAAAAAAAAAATGAAAGAAAGAAAGAAACAAAGAAAGAAAGAAAGAAAGAAAGGCAGGCAGGCAGTACTTGCAGATATATTTAATTCTAAGATAGTTTATCTTTTACAAAAAGCATACACACACACACATATATATACACATATACCTTAGTGTTCCCTAACCTAGTTCACAAAAAAAGCTTAGAAACAGAGGGTAGAAGGGAGAGCTGAAATAAAAATAAGAGGCATAGCAAGCCTATTCAATGAAATTATAGCAGAAATTTCCCCAAATCTGGGTAAAGAAACAGACATCCAACCCCAAGAGACATTTAAAACCCCAAATGTTGTTGTTGTTGTTAGGTGCCGTCGAGTTGGTATCCGACTCATAGCGACCCTCATAGGGTTTTCAATGGCTGTTTCGGGATTGCCTTGGGAGTGGATTGCCAGGTCCTTTTCCCATTTTTGCGGTGCTGGGAATTGAACTCGGGACCTCAGAGACTGCAGCGCAGTGCTCTACCAACAGAGCTAAATCCCAGCCCAAAACCCCAAATAGGCACAACTAAAAAACAATCTCCCCACAACACATTATATTTAAAACACCAAGACTATAGAACAAAGAAACAATTTTAAAAGCTGCATGAAAAAAACACCAACTCATTTACAAAGGCAAACCCATCAGAATAACATCAAATCTTTCAGCACAAACCCTAAAATCCAGGAAAGCATGGGACAATATATTTCAAGCTTACCTAAAAGTAAATAACTACCAAGCAAAATTATTACTCCAAGTAAAGTTATGACTTAAAATCAATGGAAAAACAAAGACCTTCCAAGACAAGCACACATTAAATCAATTCATGACCATCAAGCCTACACTGCAGAAGAAATTTAAAGGAAGTCTACACACAGGAGAAAGAAAGGCAGCTTCAATCATGAGAGTGCAGGAAAGAATAAATTTCATGAGAGAAACAGATGAACTAATGAGAACTAGGAAAGAATAAATCATGTCTAACAAAAAAAAAAAAACAGCAAGCCCATAAGAGAAATAAAGAAGAAAGAAAGGAACAAATAGTAGGCAAATCAACCAGGAAAACATCCAACACAGTAACAGGAATCAGGAAACCCTTCTCAATAATGACCCTAAATATAAACGGTATTAACTCTCCAATTAAAAACCACAGGTAGGCCAGCTGATTGTATTGGCAAACAGTATTCAACAAATTTCTGTCTGCAAGAAACACATCTCATGGGCAAGGACACACAAAGACTAAAAGTGAAAGAATGAAAATCGATATGCCAAGGAAGCAAAACCAAACAAACAAGAAATAAGGAGTACTCATCCTGTATCAGACAAAGTAGACTTCGAGCTAAAATTAGTCAGAAGAGATAAGGATGGTCACTGCATATTAACAAAGGAAACAACCCATCAAGACATCACTAAACCCAATTTCATAAAACAAACCCTACTGGACATAAAAGGGCTAGGGTTTAGCTTAGTTGGTAGAGTGCTGCTCTGCACACTCTGAGGACCTGGGTTCAATCCCCAGGACCAAAAAAACACCCCACGAGAGAAGGATGTGGCAAGCCACTCCTGAAGCAATCCTGAAACAATCAGCCACTGAAAACCCTATGAGGCATGCTATGAGTCAAACTCAACTTGAGGACACCTAACAACAACAACAAAAAAAAAAACAATAAAGTGGACATAAAGGGTCAGAGAGGTTGAGATACTCTTCTCCCATTAACAGACAGCATATCCAGACAAAATATTAACAAAGAACAACCACAATAGATCAAATGGGCTTACTACACAACTACAGAACATTCCACACAAAAGCTAGAGAATATACATTCTCTCCAGCAGCCCCTGAACTTTCTCTAAAATAGATCACACCTTTAGGCCATAAATCAAGCCTTAACAAATAGAGAAAAATCAAAATAATTTCTTGTATCTTATCAGACCATAATGAAATAAAACTAGAAATCAACAGCAAAAGAAACTACAAAAACTATACAAATACATAGAGACTGATTAATACAGTCTTAAATGATCAGTGGGTCCTTGAAGAAATCAGAGGTGAAATTAGAAAATTCCTAGAATCAAATGAAAATGAAACACAACCTACCAGAACCTTTGGGATACAGCACTGGCAGTTCTAAGATGGAAGTTTATTGCTCTGAGTGCCTATATTAACAAAGAAAAATCCAGGACTAAATAGATTCACTGCTAAATTATACAAGACCTTTAAAGAAGAATTAACACCAGTGCACCTCAAACTATTCCAAAGCAAAGCATGCAAGTGTGAGACCTTGGGTTCAACCCCCAGTACCACAAAAATAAATAAATAAATAAATAAATAAATAAATAAATAAAAATAAAAATAAAAAAGTGGGGCTGGCAGTACAGCTCAGAGGTAGAGTGCTTGCCTAGCATGTGAAAGGCCCTGGAGTCAATCCCTAGAAGGGGGAAAAAAAAAGAAAAGGGAAAGGAAAGGAAAGGAAGGAAAAGAAGGTAGGAAGGAAGGAAGGAAGGAAGGAGGGAAGGATCAACATCATACTAAATGGGGAAAAACTGAAAGCATTTGCTCTAAAATCAGGAACAAGACAAGGGTGTCCACTCTCCCCACTGTTATTCAATATAGTAACTGAACTATTAGCCATAGCAATAAGGCAAGAGAAAGAAATAAAAGAGATGCAAATACGGAAGAAGTTAAACTATCCCTACTTGTAGATGATATGATCCTGTACTTAAAAGACACTAAAAGCTCCACCAGAAAACTCTTAGAGTTGATGAACACTTTCAGCAAAGTATCAGAATACAAAATCAACATACAAAAACCAGTAGCTTTTCTATATACCAATAATGACCATGCTGAGAAAGAAAACAGGAAAACAGTCCCATTCGCAATAGCTCCAAAATGAATAAAAGAGCCTAGGAATAAACCTAAACAAGGAGGTGAGAGACCCCTACAATGAAAACTTTAAAATACTGAAGAAAGATTTTAAAGAAGACACTAGAAGATATAAAGACCTCCACTTGCTCACTGACTAGCACAATTAACATTGTGAAAATGGCTACACTACTAAAAGGGATCTACAGATTCAATGCAATCCCCATCAAAATCCTAATGACATTCTTCACAGAAATAGAAAAAGCAATCTTGAAATTCACATGGCAGCAAAAAGGGCCCAGAATCACTAAATCAATCCTGAGCAGAAAAAGCAATGTGGGGAGTATCACAATACCTGATTTCAAATTATACTACAGAGCCATAGTAACAAAAACAGCATGGTACTGGCACAAAAACAGACATGTAGACCAATGGAATAGAGGACTCAAAAATAAACCCATGCAGCTACAGTCGTTTGATGTTCTACATAATTGCCAAAAATCTAAGAAGGGGAAAAGATAGCCTCTTCAACACATGATGCTGGAAGAACTGGATATTCTCATGTAAACAACTGAAACTAGAACCCTCTCTCTCATCATGTACTAAAATCAGTTCAAAATGGATCAAACACCTTAATGTAAGGCCTGATACTTTGAAACTCCTAGAGGAAAACATAGGGAAAACACTTCAAGACATAGGCATAGGCAAGTACTTTCTGAATAGAATCCCAATAGCACAGGAAACAACAGTAAGTATTGACAAATGGGATTGCATGAAATTGAAAAGCTTTTGCACAACAAAGACAATAAACAGAGTAAAGAGACAACCTATAGAATGGAAGACAATCTTTGCTAGCTATACATCAGAGGATATACATTAAAAGCTCAAAAATTTTAACACCCCAAAAGCTAATTATACAATCATAAAATAGGCAAATAAATTGAACAGACAGTTTGCAAAAGAAATACAAATGGCCAATAAATATGAAAAAATGTTCAACATTCTTAGCCATCAGAGAAATGCAAATCAAAACTAAACTGAGAAAACCATTTTATTTTCTATATATATACCAAGAATATATATATACCAAGATTTACACACATATATAAATACGCTCACACCCACAAACAAGACACACAAGCAGAAGAGGGACTATTGGTCAGGAGGAAGGGGAGGTGGGGAGGGCAGTCAGAGGGTAATGGGGGAGTTGGGCATGAGCAATGTACAATGATATACATATATGGAAATGTCATAATGAAACTCATTAAATTGTACACTAAAAAACTGGTAATAAAAAAGTAAAAAGCAAAAAAATATTACAAGACATGTGGGAAATGAGCAATGTACAATGATATGCACATATGGAAATGTCATAATGAAACTCAATGTTTTACACTAACTTAAAAAAATTATTTTAAAAAATGAAAACAGAGTAACTACAATGAGTTAAAACACATACAAACAGGTGAATCTAAGAATTCATAAAATAAGACAACCTCAGTGGTCAGAGGATAGCAGTGCATGGTGGCTCACACCTATAATCCCAGCAGCTAGCGAGGCGGAGGCAGGAGGATCACAGGTTCGAGGCCAGAGGCAGACTACATAACTTAGCAAGATCCTGTTTCAAGATAAAAAAATGAAAAATGGCCTGTGGGTGCAGCCCAGTGGTAGAGTACTTGGAACAGTGTGTGCAAAGCCCTGGGTTCAGGCCCCAAGTACTAGAAAAAAAAAAAAAATAGAGGATAACAAGAAGCTACTTCATAATAACTAAAACAGAATCAAACATTTATCCTTTCTTTTCTATAAGAACTGTACTACTGGGTAACCAAACTGAGGATTAAGAGAAATTTCATCTTATAGAAATATTTCAGCTAATAAATGAAGACTAATGGTTTTAGATTAACATCATTATCCTCAATTCCATCCCCTAATGAATTAATAGATCCCAGCATTAAAGAGTGCTATGGGTTAGCTCACTTGGCAGAATGCCCGTTCTGTGCTCTCTCAGGCCCTGAGCACTGTGAAGGACCTGGCAGTCCACTCCCAAAAGAAACTCCAAACAATCTACCATTGAAAACCCTATGAATAGCAGAGAAGCACTGACACAAAACCAGGCATGGCAGTGTTCGGGAGTGTTTCATTCTGTTGTACACTGGGTTGCTATGAGTCAGACCTGACTCAATGGCATCTAACAACAATAAGCATTAAACACTGGTAACTACTAACATCAAAATGTGAGAAATAACCATTTGTCTCCTGATAAAAGAAAATACCACTACACATAAGGTAGTCATGCCAAAAACAAATAAATCAAAAATAAATGGAATCAGAATCTGACCAAGCCTCCTACCAATTCACAAGATATGAAGATTTAAAAAAAAAAAAAAAAAACCATGAACATCTCTAACCCAGGAATGCAATCAGCAAACTCATGACTGCAGAAAACCCTGGACATACAATACCAATCCTTCAACAAAGAGGGGAGAAAAGAAGGAACAGGGAAGAAGACAACTAACACAGCATATCTAAAACAAAACAAAAGCAGACAAATCCAAATAACAGCACTTAGAGGATGCACATTTGAGGCTAAAACCTATAAGAAAAACAAGGAAGTGGTTAGCACAAACCATAGAAGTTACTGTGGGGAAGTTGTGATTAGGCTAGCACACACAGCAGGCAAAGTTCTATTTCCTGACTGAGATGGTGCTTATAATATTCATTAAGTGTGTATCTTAAATTTTTCTGTATTGTGTGATATTTTGTAATTGTAAACTATAAAAACTTACTGCTCCTATAATTAACAATTGCCAAGGGGTCAAAATTGAAGATCTCTTCACATTCTGGGGGTTTACCTATCCCCAAAAAAAGAAAAAGAAAAGATCTCTAAGTAAAATCTATCTTTCATTTATTGCAAATAATAGGTCTAATTTACTGACACTGTTTACTTTTAGCTTTTGGATTTTATGTCACCCTTAGAAAGACCTCCCCAGTTAAAAAAAAATTTTAAGTATCTCTCATGTTTTCTTTTGTCTATTTTGTGGTTCATATTTTGCTGGGAAATTTTTGATCTGTGTACATTTATTTTGGTATACAATATGAAGTACCAACCCAGCTTTTTCCAAATGGTTATCCAGTTTCATCTTTTATTATTATTATTTCCTCAGTCACTCATATACATTAGGGAGACTAACAGTGTTCAAGGAATTTAAATATGATACCAACCCAAATAAACCAAGTACAAGAAGTGTTCATATGAAGTTGTTCAAACTGGGTCCTAGATTACCTGTTTCTTTGCAAAAACAAACAACAAAAAGACAAGTAGAAAAACAGAAAAACAGATTAAGTAGTATTTGAAGCTAATTTTGTGCTCAAGTTAAGATCTCCTTCACATTCATGCTCCACCTGAACCTTCAGAAATTGCTGAAATAGGCTCTGTGGCCCTTACAGAGGCTACTAAGACAAAAAATATTTCTTTAAAATGTATCTAAATGAAATTCTCACCTGTGGCTTCAAACAGAAAAGACGTGGAGGCTTCTCTTCTGCCAGTCCCTATAATCTTAGGCAGGCCTCAGGCAACCAAGTGCTCGGGGATGCTTCTGCAGAGTGCGGAGGGCAGTGATGACAGTGGATTAATAAACACTATACCGACCTAAGTTCATCTATTTTGAAAACTGTGGGACTCTGGAAAATGGACTACGCTCCAAAGAGTGTAACCCAGAACGTCCAAGGCACTCAAACTGGTAACCGATGTATCACCCAGAGACTGACATCAAGACACACAAACCTCAGGCTTAAAACCCAGCCAGAACCACTCAACAAATGGTCAGCAAGCCGCTCCTCTAGGACTCCAACCGCCTCAACACCACCACCTGGTCGCTGTGAATCCCAGCTGGAGCCCTGACTCCTCCCTCCACTCTATTCTGCTCTGCCTCTGAGGCCTTGCCTTCCTCGACCCAGCTGTGGTTCCCCAAGGAGACCAGCACTTGGGCTTAGATGGGGGACTTTCGCCCTGCATGTAACTCTTAAGCCATACAAGCAACAATCCTGAGTTCACCCTTATCTGCCACCCCACTGGTGTGAAGTTTAGAACCTGTGACTGGATAGGAATTTGATAATAAATAATCGTGAACACAACACTTAAAAGTATAATTTTGTGTCCTCTAGATTTGGTCAACTGTCAGATGGAATATTTACTCAGTAACTTCTCTCTCAAAGTGTTGGGAGATACAATGACTTAAAGAAACGCAGGTGGCACACCTCCTACCTACATAGGGAAAGCATGCGGTATATTCCTGGGGTGGGGGGATTGTACTTGGTGCTGATGATGCTTTAATGTGCCACTGGATTCTATTTTTTAATATTTCATTTAGGAACAAAACTCATAAGCCTGATTTGTAGTTAAAACTTCTGTGATATTTATGACACCAATATTATGCTCACTTCACAAAAAAATCTTCAGAAGCTTTCCTTCTTTTGCCACAACCTAAAAGAACCAACAGATCTGTCCTAGAAGTGCAACCAGAGTGCACGTTGGAAGCAAGGATGGCTAGACTGAGTCTTACGTATTTTGGGTACGTAGTCAGGACAGACGAATCCCTAGAGAAGGACATCATGTTTGAGAGTGGCGGGTCAATGAAAAAGAGAAAAACCCTCCACTAGGTGGACTGACAGTGTCTGCAACAATGGGCTTAAACATAAATAAGATCATGTGCCTGGCACAGAATTGAGAAGTGTTTCATTCTGCTATACCAGACTCAAGGGCACCTAACAATAACAATGTATTAAAACAGCAATTGAATAATCTATTTTGTAAAAGTTTTAGAGATCTCTCAACTGTGAAAGTCATCACAATACCAAGTATTACTAAGAAGATACAACAACTGGAACTCTCATACACTATATACATACCATTTCAACCATTTTGAAAAGTCTACCTGACAGTAGCTATGAACTGACCTAGAAATTGCACTTCTGCATACATACCTAAGGCCAAATGAAATCATGTCCACCAAAAGACACGTATAAGAACAATGCAGCTTTATTCACAACAGCCACAAAATGGAATCCCACATGCCCATCAGCAGAAACATAGATATAATAAAATGCATGAACTCCCCAAATACTATGTTGAGAAAAAGAAGCCAGACACAATACACACACTATTATTCCATCTACATGAATTTCAACACTAACCAAAACTAATCACTGACAAAAGAAATTAAAGAGCAAATACCATTTTTTGGAGGAAAGGATTTAAAGAGTTGGAAGATGGTGCCATGAGGAAGGCTCTTAGGGATATGGCAATGTTCGGTATCCCAATCTTGATGACTAAACTGCAATTCACTTTGTAAAAATTTGTACACTTATGATTCAATTCTATTTTATGGAAAATCAACTATAAATTACACAAATCATAAGTGTTGATAAGGGTTCATTGAGAAAGAAAACATACAAGTAATTTAAACAGGAAAATATAATATAAAAAAATATTTATTTTTAAAAGGTGGTCTAATACTAAAATGAGTAAAAATCAGCTCTAAGGAATATGGGACTAGCAAATTTAAGGAACAGTCACTACCTCAAGGGTAAAGGAGAATACACAGGAGAGGAACACTTTGTTGGACAGGCTGTGGTGGAGCCCACTGGAGGGCAGAGTTCTCTTGGAGTACTAGAAGGATGGGGAGCGGGTCCACTGGAATCTGCCCACAGCATCATGGGTTGAAGCAAGAAGCTGCCTGTTACAATGTTAATGAAATTCACAGGAGAATGAGTACAGCTGGCAGCCATACCTCAAGAGAGAAAGAAAAACATACCAAAAAAAAAAAAAAAAAAAAAAACCCACAAGACATTGTAACAGCAAGAAGTCTCTTCCTCTGCTAAGAGTTACTCTTTCTCATCTTCTACCTACAACACCTAACACTATTGTAGAAAAGAAAAAATGTTTACAAGGTCAAGTGTAGGAGAGCAGAAAAGGGTAAATTTGGAGTTGAGAGGCAATAAATCAGTAACAGCATACATGTATAGAATAAATTTTTTACATAAGTACACACACTAGTGCATGTGCCCCTCGGAGGGTGCCACTTTGGAGAAGACTATTCCGCCAGCTTTGCTTCAGGTCTGTATGTAGCCTGAGTGTTCCCTTTCTGCATCCTCCTACACCCCAGTTTGACCTTCACTGAATTGGAGGCCCCTCTTATTTTATGGTTAATGGTTACAGGAAATCTCCTAGTTTCTGAGAATATAAAACCATGTTTCTTAGTCTCCTTGTTGTCTTTCAGGCGATTTATGAACAGAACGGGAAATTATTTAAAAGTAGAAAAGTCTATGTTCACAAAAATAACATAACCACAAATATTTGTCTTAATAAGTGAATGAGTGCTAGAAAGAACTTAAAATACTAATTCGAAGTTAACAATCATTCTAGTACATTATACGTTTCTTCTAATAATGAACCCAATGCTTGCATTAAGGTTCATATTAAAGAATACACTGGAGAGTACAACCTGTAACCAAATTAAATCTTTCTGCATAATTTCAGCCTACTTGGCTCAAATCTATTACGGGAGCCAACGTGACAGAGAGATTTCAAAGAAAAGAAAGTTTATCATCACATAATCCATTACATAATCTAACAATTTCTTTTCTCTTTTGATACTAAATGAAATGCAGATGCAACTGAAAAGCACATCAAGATGCAAATCAATACTGCCCTTTGCTGAAATCACTGGCTGGTATATTCTATATTAGCATATTCACCAAAATTTAATTGTAAACAGAGTAATTATGGTACTAAAGTTATTAAATACACAAAGCAAGCTTGGAACTATACATATTCAAATAGAATTTCAGTGGCAGATCAACTTTTATATCTGAAACAATACTCTAATTAATAGTCAGCTCTGATGACAAAATGGGCCTCTGTTTTTCAGATAACATTCCAAAAAAGTTCTGCTATGAATATTAAAGTTTTGTGAATAGATTTTAAAGTTTCAATAACTATATTTATCACAATATGGTACTGTATTTAGACAACTGGCATTTTTTCAAGTCTTGGATTCAAATTTGGAATTTTTTTTTAAATCTTCTGCTGAAGAGGGGAAAAAAAGCTTGAATGAATCACAATAATGACTCTTACACTTAATGAGCTCTATGAATTCATCATACCCATACTGGGAAAGTACAAAGCAGTATAAAGCTGGTTATACAAAGGATGACTACTCATAAATTTTCCCTAAAATAGGTATGCACGTAAGCTCCTTTAAGGGGTCATATATTTTTATGAAATTTTAAGTCAAAGTCTCTCGTATGTTTCATACTATATAGAAACACATCTGATTCAAGCATAATTTAAGGACAAGTCAGACTACTCACCATTCCATTAACATGGTACCAACATCCTATCTCCACTTTGCAACAGTCTTTTCTCCCACATACCCCTCTATACATTTATTGAAAATTTCCCGTACTCAAAGGTCTCTGTCAGTCAGATAGGACTTCTGTAGTACTGTTTCTACCTCTTATTGCACATGAGAATACTCCTTATACGTTTATAAACTCCCTAAATGCAGGAATTGCCTTATTCACAATACATTGTACTCTATAGGAATTCAATACATTTCTACAGCTTAATAGCAAAACGATTAAGTTGGTTTTTTAATCCAAGTATCTGATATTTATCTTTATGCTTACTATATATCACCCAGCTGCAGTGGATATTGCCATTCCTTTTAAAAGCTCAGCAACCAGTCTCCATAATGACTATGCTGAACCCTGTATGTTCCTATTTCCCCTCAACACTGTCAAAAAAGAAAAAAGAAAAAGGCAGTTTTAAGAAGAAATTCCCATATCTTGTCAAGACTCAAATATACAAACCATTTGTACCCCTTGCAAGCTCAATTCAGCATCCAATCCCAGCTCCCTTCTCTTCTATCAAGTCCTTCACTTTCACCTTATACTCTATCCTCTCCAACCTCCCCAAGACGTATACTATTAATTACTCCTGCTCTCCTATACTCAGTGTCTGCCTCCATGGCATCCTTCCCACCAGCTTTCAAATATGCTCAAGGCTCTTCCACTTAAAAAAAGTTTTCTAATCCCCCTCCACTTTGTTGTTGTTGTTGTTAGGTACCCTCATAGTGACCCTCATGGGGCTTTCAATGGCTGACTGTTTCGGGATTGCCTTGGGAGTGGATTGCCAGGTCCTCCTCCCATTTTTGCGGTGCTGGGAATTGAACTCCGGACCTCAGAGACTGCAGCGCAGCGCTCTACCCACTTAGCTAAATCCCAGCCCCCCCCCCACTAGCATCCTTCTAATGCCAAACATCTCAGTACCCGTCTGTACTTACACTTCCTTTCTCCTCACCTGGCTCACTCCGCCTGGACTCCACCTTCACCACTGCAATCTCACGCCTCTTGCTAAGGTCACTAGTTACCTCCACATTACAAAACCCAGCGGATATTTTCAGTTATCTCTCACTTACCTGCTCAGCAGCACTCAACACTGTTCTTCGGTCTTTCTTAAAACATTCCCTTCCTATTGCTTTCACAGTACAACACTACCCCGGATTCTCATTCTACCACTTAGGTCACTGCAGTTCCAGATAATTTGGGAGTTATAACAATGAGTAACACTTTGTTCTTTCAACGGGCTCATTCCATTTTTTGATATGCATTTTTTTCCAGGGTTGTACCATGTTTTAAAATGCACACCACCTACATTTTCACAGCTTGCACCAAAATGTAAATATTATGAGAATAAATCACATAAAACAAAAATGTTATTAAATAAAATGAAGATCTTTGGAAATGAGGAAAGAAACATATACAGAAAATATAACTGCCTATTTGTTCCTTTAAGATAAGAGATCTCAAGCACTCACGCTGGGTGCAGTGGTGCACATCTATAATCCCAGCTACTCAGGAGCCCGAAGCAGGATGATCACAAGTTCAAGGCCAGGGGCCAACCCGCACAATTTAGCAAAAGCCTGTCTCAAAATAAAAAATACAAAAGGGGCTAGAGGCATGACTCAGTAGTAGAGCACTTGCCCAGCAGGTGCAAGGCCCCTAGGTTTAACTCTCAGTACTAGGGGGGAACAGTGGGGGGGGAGGTGAGAACAACGTGTTCATAATCTCAGAGAGACTTTTGGGCACAAATGTTCATAGCAGCACTTTAACAACAGCCAAGAGATAGAGCTAATCCTGGCCTCCATCTACAGATGATAACAAAATGTCAGGGGAGGGGTGTGTCAGAATATTATTCATCTTTTAAAAGGCATGAGATATGCTACAAAATGGGTGAACCTTGACAACATCATGCTAAGTGAAATAAGCCAATCATGAAAAGGCCAATATTGTATAATTCCACTTACACGAAGTACCTACAATAGTCAATTCACAGAAACAGAGAGAATGACAGAATAAAGAGAAATGGGGTTGCATTCATCATTAAAACATCTCAAGATGTGTCCTCAAGTACAGTGCTGTCAGTGATAGAATAATATCCATATGCACACGAGGAAGGCCAATTAATATGATTATTACTCAAATTTACACACCCACCACTAGGGCTACAAATGAAGATAGGAAAGATTTTTACCGGCTTCTGCAATCTGAAATAGATCCAACATGCAATCAAGAGGTACTGCTAACTACTGGTGACTGGAACGCAACAACTGGAAACAAAGAAGGTTCAGTAGCTGAAAAATATGGCCTTGGTGACAGATACGATGCTGGAGATTGCATGATCGATTTTGTCAGACCAATAATGTCTTCACTGCAAATCCAGTTGGCCCCAACTCAACAGCACCTTTACAAGGTTGTGGAACAGGAATTATACCTCCATTTTAATTCACAATGTTTTAATTGCAATAAAAATCACATTCTGGAACATTTGAATTAAAAAAGAATCTTTCCACTGACTTAGCTCTAACCGAAGTTTTTGCATTTTTAGTATTTTTTGCTAACATATACATTCCATCGAGGCTGGGATTTAGCTCAGTTGGTAGAGCACTGCGCTGCAGTCTCTGAGGTCCTGAGTTCAATTCCCAGCACCCCCAAAATGGGAGAAGGGCCTCGCAATCCACTCCCAAGGCAATCCTGAAACAGTCAGCCATTGAAAACCCTGTGAGGGTCGCTATGAGTCGGATACCGATTCGTCGGCACCTAACGACGATGACGACGATATATTCCATCTACAAAATGAACTACACAAGCTTAAATTCAATTTTTTTTTTCCTGTGGTACTTGGGGTTGAACCCAGGGCCTCAAGCATGCTTTGCAAGATCTCTACCACTAAGCTGCACTCTCAGCCCATTTTTTGCTTCTTATTTTGAGACAGAGTCTCACTACGTTACATAGGCTACCTCTGGGCTCAAACTTGGGATCCTCCTGCCTCTGCCTCCTGAGTTGCTGGGATTACAGGAATGTGCCACCATACCCAGCCAATTCCAAATTTTAATTGCTTCTGTAGTCTTTGTCACAAAAGTCACCTACAGGTTGTTGTTGTTAGGTGCCATCAAGTTGAATCTGACCCATAGCTACCCTATGTACCACAGAACAAAACACTCCCTGACCCTGTGCCATGCACATGATCATTTTTAAGTCCATTGTTGCAGGCACTATGTCAATCCATCCAGTTGAGGGTTCCAATTATTAATGGATTTTTATAGCCATTTCTTCTGAGCCGTGCCACATCAGCATATGGAGGTCCCTGGGGCTGTATTCAATTCCCATTATTAAGGTCAACTCTACTCTGAGCAGACAAGTCTTCCCCAGTAGTTTCTTGAATGTTTTCCAACCTGGGGGGCTTATTTTCCAGCACTGTATCTGACAGTGTTTCTCTGCTCTTCACACAGTTTTCAATGGCTAATTGTTTTCAGGTCTGCGGTCATAGCACCCTGACACTGGATCCCATCTGATCTCAGAAGCTAAGCATGGTCAGCCTGGTTAGTCTTGAGATGGGAGCCGCCTGGGAATCCTGGCTGCTTCTGGCTAGGAACAAGTACCTAACAGCCTACTTCCCAAACAATCAGCCAAGGAAAACCCTATGAATAGAAGCACTGACAACAGTGCTGGGCAAGGCACTGGGTCAGGGAGTGTTTCATTCTGTTGTACACAGGGTTGCTATGAGTCAGACCCAACTTGAGGGCCTCTAACAATTGAGGAGTGGGCCTGGTCTTTCTCCTGAGTCTGTATTTGTCTGGAAGCTCAGCTGCAACCTGTCCACTGCAGGTGTCCCTATTGGTATCTGAAGTACCGGTGGCATAGCTTTCAGCATCACAGCAACACACAAGCCCCCAGTGTTTGGCAAACTGACAAACAAGTGGTGGCACCTAAAGGAATGGGTTTATAATGGATCAAATTCCATCTCTAAAAAGTAGGATAGGACCAGGTCCTATTCGGCTTTTAACTTAAATATTAGTAATTGAGTAACACTATTAGAAAGAATGGATTGCCACTTTTTCAAATACTTGGGGGTTGAACCCAGGACCTTGCACATGCTAAGCAAGTGCTCTACCACTGAGCTGTACCCTTAGCCCCTTTTTTATTTTTTATTTTTGAGACAGGGTCTCCCTAAGATGCCACAGCCTGCCTATGGCCTTGAACCTACGATCACCCTACCTCAAACTTCTGAGTTGTAGGCCTGTGCTATAGCACCCAGCTGGTTTGCAACTTTTTGACAAGAAATATGGCCACTTTTACCACATTCTATCCCTTTTCATATTTAAAAAAGTATTTTATTTTAAAATAATAATATAATGTTCCCAAAGAATTCTTTATTAGTATGTATACTGCCTGCTTCATTATCCATTTGCTCAACAAATATTTATTAACAACATACTACACCAGGAACTGTTCCAGAAGACGTGAATAAAGCAGCAAACAATGCAGATAAAAAGCCCCACCCTGTGGAGCTTACCCTTTATTCAGAAGAGACATAATTTTTAAAAAATTACAATGTCGTATATCCAAGTATAGTAAGAGTGAAAAGTAAAAAAGCAAGAACCAGAAGTTGGGGGACTGGGAAAGGAATGGAATTTAAAACACAGTCTGAGCCCAGTGCGGTGGTGCACACTATAATCCCACAACTCAGGAGGAGGAGGCAGGAGGATTACAGGACCAAGGCCAGAGGCAGCCTGCATAACAGCAACACAAAGTCTCAATTTAAAAACATAGAAGAGGCTGGGGTGCAACCCAGTGGCAGAACACTTGCAAAGTATGTGTGAGACCCTGGGATCATTCCCCCAGTACAACAAATAAATAAACAAACAAGCAAAACAAAAGAAAACAAACATGGTCTGATTAGCTTCACAAGGGTGACATTTTTTTTTTGCTGGTACTGGGAGCTGAACCCAGGACCTCGCGCTTGCATACTTTGCAAGTGCTGTACCACTGAGCTGCAGCCCCCAGCCCATTTTTTAACTTTTTGAGACAGGGTCTCACTAAATTACGCAGACTGCCTCTGGTCTCGAACTTGCAATCCACCTGCCTCTGCCTCCCGAGTCTCTGAGATTACACAGAGAAGTGATCTGCTCTCACTTGCATTTTAAAAGGATATCTGGGGTTGATGCATCCAGAAAACACAGTAAAGAGGCAAGGTCTAAACAGCTCCCAGTCATTACAATGGTATTGCTATTGAAAATCAACAGGAGAACATTCACCTTTATGGTGCAGTTATTTTTTTTTTAATAACTACACCAATTTTGAGCCACTAAGCAAAGGGGTACAGAATAATTTAAGAGTTGTTTTTTTTTTTTAACTTTATGCAAGCTGCCCTCCCCCTCACTAAACAAGTCTACAACGCCAAGTAGAAACAATTGATATCAGTGACAGATGGTCTAGGAAGCATGCTAATCATCTCTTACTCTAGATTTCCTAAGCTCTCTCTTTATAGCAAATTACTTCACCAGGAAATTAAACACTTGAACTCATTTATTCCAAAGGCATTTGTAAAACACCTCCAAAATATGAATAGGAAACTGCAAGCGACCAGAAATTCAAAGATAAATGAAATGCCATCTTTGGCCTCAAGAAGCTGCACTTAGCTCCATGCAGAAACACCTCCACACAGTTGTGATTTAATAATATTCCAGCAGCTTCAAACAAAGATCACTACAAAGTCTTCCACATTAAAAATGTTTCTGAATCCTCTGACAAAACCGTTTATGAAAGACAGCGAACGTTGTAGACATCTAAAAAACCAAACTCTATCAGGTTCATGGAGAGGTGAAAAGTGCCTCTTCCAATGATGTCAGTTTTTAAGATAGCGAGAGCTATGAAACTCCTGTTTCCTCTTTGCAATGAATGCCAGGAAGTTCAGGGAAAAATTAAAGTCAATTATATAACTATCCATCCTCTGAGGCAGGGGTGTCCAACCTTTTGGCTTCCCTGGGCCACACGGAGTAAAGAATTGTCTTGGGCCACACACAAATTATATAATATAGTTAGTGCATATGCATAATGGGTGGAGGAGGGTCACAAGGAAAACAATTGTTAAAAAAGCACATTATCTTAGAAGACTTTGTGGGGTCACATTACTGCCTGTCCTGCCTTGCATGGCAAGTTGGTCATACCTGAGGTAAGGCAGTCGGTGTCAATCTTGGCTATGCATCACAGTTACCAGTGGAACTTTTGAGGAATAGAGACTTCACTCCCCAACAGCCCCAGCATCTGTATATCTAATGCTGTGATACACAGAGTGGACCACTGGCCTAGATATTCTGGTACATCTACTTTTCTTCACGGTCATTCATTTTCTGTGTAATTGCTCTGGAAGCTACAAGTCTATTGTATTTGAAGACTTCTAATAAAAGCCCTCTCCAGTTCATCTTAGAAGTTGAGCAAAAACTATAAATTAGTAAACGAAGCATTTCAAAAAAGCCAAAAACAGGGCTTTTTCCCAGCTCATCATATCCCAAACCCAAATGACTCATTTGTATTTCAAACTTATTTGGGATTAAGGAGTAATTACATGTTTTGGTATAAATGGCTTCTTGCCAAAGTACAGTAAGTTCAAGAATAAAATCAAGAGATAATTGGTCAACAAAGAACTTCATCACCTCTTCTGCTAAATTACATCAGGAACAATTTGAAAGCAATACATCTAAGGACAATCCTCTTATAAATGAACCAGCTAATCAGAAGTTGATTAATGCATTTGATTAGTGCTAAGAAATCATCTGAAAAGTAAAACACAGAATCGTGAGTTCACATAGCTACTTCACAGTAACACAGAGAGTCTTCATCTATTTTCTTTGTTTTGTACCTACAAACCTACACACGAGACAAAACAGTAAGAATATCCAGTAAGAATAAAAAACATACTTAATACCAATACTATGTGCCATAAAAACCTAGGGCACAGGAAAGCCTCTGGGTTTCTGTTAGGGACACCCAGTCAGTCACCTGGTTTTGCCCAGAGAACCGTACATATCAATAAAAGTATGACAAATATTCATGGCTGCATGGTACCTTTTGTAACAAAACGCCAGTGAGTGTCAAAATATAACACAACAATCCATGAGAATATTGAAGTGAACCTCCAGAGACAATGATTCCATAAATGCACAGATTTATTCTCGAAATCAACTGAGCTAAATTCAAACTGTGGTACAACCTATAATGGCGACTGTCGTACTAGTCACATCTTCACACCTAAGCTGGAAAGAACTAGGTGAAGGCTCATGCCTGAAACTCTGAAAAAGGCAGTGAGTATCTTCAGAGATGAAAATTTTTTCCGAGTCGCATTTTTTTCACCGTACTAACAAGTAATCAACATTAGGCTATAAAAATTTGGTAGAGTAAAATGTTTAAAATATAATTGTTGTTGTTTGGTGCCGAAGTATCCAACTCATAATTCCTCAACCCTGTTTTCCTTAAATAATTTTTAGAAGTTCTAAAGAGCACACTAACTACACAAGTAACTTTTAACTGAGAATACACAGTATCTTCATCTCCAAACACAAGTCCAAGCCACGTCACTGCCACCACTACCTCCAAAAAGGAAGGATTCTGTGAAGTCTCAGCATGTATTTCTGTTTTTGACTTTTGATGCAGTGGGTAACAAAAGGTCCATCCCTAGGTTCCAAGGGGTCTAAGAATCAACAGTGATAACACTACAGTAACATTTAACTATTCCTGCAGAGATCAGAAACTAGAAACTTATTTCTCTACTTCAGCAGGAGAGTCGGACCTAAAAGACAAACAAGGCTAAAGAGTTGCCTACAAAGGAAGGGAACAGCTCCCTCCTGGTCCTAACAGCAAGGAAAAGAGCTAAAAGAAATGCTTGATTATGTAAAGCAAGCATTAAAACTTTTCTAAAGTGAGAAATTTTGCATTATATTGGTAATATTTTATCTACAGTGTAGTCTTAAATTTTTGTAAATGATAGGTTTTTTATTAATTCTCCTACAGGGGTAGCAAAGTTAGCCAGTAAATTTTGTTTACAATTCATTCTTTCGGTATTTGCTATTACATCTATCAATATACTATATAAGAATGACGCCAATCAACATTTTTCCTGAACTATTCTTGGGGCTGAGTTGTAGGGGAGAATATTCTCAAACACACTGAGAAAATCAGAATGACCAAATAATGAAAAGTATATCAAAGCATATAAGACTCATTTTTTAAAAATCACAAAAATATGGCTAGGTGCAATAACATACACCCGTAATTCCAGCAACCTAGCAAGCTGATGCTGCAGGATCCAAGTTTAAGGCCAAAAGCAGCCTACATAATTTAGCAAAACCCTATCTCAAAAAATAAATAATGAGACTGGTGGGGGACAAGCTCAGTGGAAGAGCACTTGCCTAGCATGCGTAAGGCCCTGGGTTCAACCCCCCAGTAGCACACACACAAAAAAATCATGAAGACATGAAAGAATTTTTCAGAATCGAAGAGAAAAGCTTTTTCTAAGCAACACATAAATACTTAGCCATAAAGAAAACTGATAACCTGGCTAAATGAAAATGGAAAATGGAAAAACAAATGAAAACATCTGCAAAATACAGAAGGTACCAAAAAATGTATACAGATTGTTGTTGTTGTTGTTACATGCCATTGAGTCGGTATCCGACTCATAGTGACCCTTCATACAACAGGCAAAACACTATTGTCAGTGCTTCTCTGTTGTTCATAGGGTTTTCAATGGTGGACTGATTTTTAGGAGTGGGTTGCTGGGTCCATCTCCCAAGCCTACAGCACCTGGTATTCCCAGGAGGTCTTCCATCCAAGTACCAACTAGGCTCAACCCTGCTTAGCTTCTGAGATCTGATGGGATCGGACACCACAGGGCCATGGCTCCAGGCGTGTACAGATTAGCTGTGTTAAAATCGTAGGACTAAATACATACCAATAACAAAAGATGAACAGAAGCCATGATTGACTTCTGCAATTACAGGAAGTCATACTACACACTGAAAAGATATGGTGAAAGGATACAGCCCTGACGTACACCTTCTCTGATTTTTAAATAAGGCAGTATATCCTGTTCTGTTCCAATGACTGCCTCCTGGTCCATGTACAGATTCCTCATGAGTACAATTAAGTGCTCTGGTATTCCGACACCTCACAATGTCATTCATAATTTACTGTAATCCACACAAAACGCCTTTGCACAGTCAATAAAACACAAACACTTGTTTGGTACTCTCTGCTTTAGGCCAATATCCACCTGACATAAGCAATGATGATGCTGGTTTTATGCCCTTTTCTGAATCCAGCTTGACTTTCTGGCAGTTACCTATCTACATACTGCTGCAGTCACTTTTGAATGATCTTTAGCAAAATTTTACTTGCATCTGATATTAATGATATCTTCACGGCATCATCATTGGAGGAAGATTCATTAACAATGTGTAACTTTCTGCAAGCAGATGACACAACTCTGCTTGCAGAAAGTGAAGAGGATTTGAGACATTTACTGGTGCAGAACAAAGAACACAGCCTTCAGTATGGATTGCACCTCAACATCAAAACAAAAATCTTTACTACTAGGTCAGTACACAGCTTTATGATAAATAGAGAAAAAACTGAGGTTGTCCAGGATTTTGCTTTATTGGTTCTAGAATCAACAACCATGGAAGCAATAGTCAAGAATCAAAAGACACATTGCATTGGGAAAAGGTGTTGCAGAAGACCTCTTTAAAGTGCTGAAAAAGATGTCACACTGAAGACAAAGATGCGCCTGACTCATGTCATGGTATTTTCAGTCGCATCATATGGTTGTGAAAGCTGGACACTGATTAAGAGAGACAGGAGAAGAACTGATACGTTTGAATTATGGTGCTGGAGACAAATACTGAATATACCAAGGACAGCAAAAAGAACCAACAGATCTGTCCTAGAAGTGCAACCAGTGCTCCTTGGAAGCACTCTGATATATTTTGCGTCTGATATATTTCGGACATGTAGTCAGAAGGGACCAATCCCTGGAGAAGGACATCATGTTTGGGAGAGTGGCAGGTCAACAAATAAAAGGAAGACCCTCAACTAGATGGATTGACACAGTATCTGCAACAATGGGCTTAACCAAAAAAAGATCGTGTATATGGCACAGAATCGAGGAATGTTTCATTGTTGTACACAGGGTTGCTATGAGTCAGACCTGACTCAACAGCACCTAACAACAACCACAATACTACACAATGCTGTTGTAATTCAACTTCAAAAAGTAATTACATAGAAAGCATCTCTTGAAATGTGTATATATTTTTGGTACCCTCAGTATATAACAAAATATTAATTTTCATATTGAAGAACTCTTTAAAGAAAAAAAGACAAAACTCAACCAAAAAAAAGGAAAAATCTCAGAGACACAAACTCATAGAAAAGAAATGCAAAAGGCTCTAACAAAGTGATATGAGCACCCCATATACTGCATACATCATCCAGTTTCAACAACTACCGACACACGGCCTGTCTGTTTACTTTATCCCAATCCACTAGCCCTTCTAGATTATCTTAAAGCAAATCCAGACATCACGTCATTTCATATGTGAACACTTCTAACAGGAACATTGTAAAATACAGAGACCACATATCATTGCCTAACAAAATTAACAATTCCTTAGTATCAGCTAAGAAGTGTTCAAATCTCCCCATCCGTCTCAAAAAAATGTCTGTTTTACATGTTGACTTTTGTACTCAGTACTCAATGACTCCTTGAAGGGAAGGAGAATACACATCCTAGGAAAACAGTGGGGCATCTTGCTGAGAGGGTGTTAGAATCTATTTTAGAAACTGGGCTTTGGTTTGGTAATTTGGGGGTAAGTCTAGGAAAGCAAGAATTTCTGCAATGCGATGCTGTCAGAAAATGGGACAATTCTATGACTCAATAGCTCAACATAAAGGAAGAAAAGCTGCAATGGATAAAGGAGCAGCAGTCACTGGCCTTGGCTGAGTATTTTGCAGGTGGCACAGTGACCTTGGTTTTGTCTCTGCTCAGTCTCATTTTAGCATGATCTGGGAGAAGCCTTATCTGAAGTTTCTTGTGGCCTCCCTGTGAGTGCAGACTGGCTTCTGAATATCAGGGCTGCTTTTCTATTCCTCATTTGCACTAGACAAGAAAAGCCCCTTCAAGTCCATTACTGTGTCCTTTTGAGGAGAAGTCTCCAACTTGTCCTTGAGACTGTCCCCAAGAGTCCTGGAGATTTTATCTTGCTTCCTAGTCCAGGTTCCTCCTGAACATTTTCCTATTCCAAACCTAAGACCACCCACTCCTAAAAGAGGCTTTGTTTCCTCTTAGTTGAAATGGCATTTGGAGACCACAATCTGGGCCCTGAGATAGTCACGGCTCTCAGGTGGCCACTATTTCTAAAGCTTCTGAGTAGAGAGAGCTACAAGAATTGTTTTTAAAGAGAAAAAAAAAAAAACGTAAGTTTATTCTTGATAGTTCCTGTTCAAATTTAAGATAACAGATTTTATATAACTCCTTTGATTTCTCATTTGCATCTGTTTTCCCTTTTGTTAAAATCTTGGTTTCTAACAATGATAACTTAAATATATAATGACTGGGATTTAGCTCAGTTGGTAGAGCACTGCGCTGAAGACTCTGAGGTCCCAAGTTCAATTCCCAGCACTGCAAAAATGGGAAAAGGACCTGGCAATCCACTCCCAAGGCAATCCCGAAACGGTCAGCCATTGAAAACCCTATGAGGGTCACTATGAGTAGGATACCAACTCTAGGGCACCTAACAACAACAACAACATATATTTTTCTCTTTGAATTTCTAAAATTTTATAAAACATTTACTTGGTTCCAAAGCCTAAAAAAGCAAAGTGTGTTCTGGGAAGCGAAACTACTGTTTCGCTCCCTCTCCTTGTTTTCCTTCCCCATAAATAGTTCTTTCATTAGTTTTCTGGACTATACTTCCTGTTTTCTCTTTTCAAATAACAAAATAACAGACATTCTGCATCCCCCCCTTCTTAGGTAGCAGGTAGAATATTATACATCTTGTGCTTCAATATGATCTCTCTAACAAATCCTGGAAATAAATACCAAATAGGCTCAGCTTCATTCATTAATAAAATGTAAATTAACATTATCAAATTGACATTTTTAAGCTACAGATTAGCCAAATTCAAAAGGTAAGAAAACGCACTGGGTTGGGAAGAGTATGAAGAAAAAAGGCACATCAATCTGGTATTATCTATGAATTTCTTTTTTTGCGTTACTGGGGGTTGAACCCAGGGCCTCGTGCTTACATGCTCTGCAAGTGCTAGACAACTGAGCTGTACCCCCAGCCCTTTTTTTTTTTTTTTTTTTTTTTTTTTTTTTTTACTTTTTTGAGACAGGGTCTTGCCAAATTACACAGACTGCCTCTGGTCTCTAACTTGCTATCCTCCTGCCTCCACCTCCGCCTCCCAAACCGCTGGATTACAGGCGTGCGCCACCACGCCTGGCTCTATCTATGAAAATTTTAAATGCATATCCCCTTTCTTACAAAGTTCACTTCTAGCAATTTATCCTATATATCCACACTCGCAAAAGTATCTGGATATTTAAAAGAAACATCCTTAATTACATCAAGAGGGCACTTATTAAATGACATACCCACAGAATGGAATATTATGCAATTTTTAAAATAAGGTAGATCAACATACATAGATAAGGAATAATCTCCAAAATATACTGTTAAGAGAGAAATGCAAGAAAGAACTGTATTTGAATATTCATATTCATATAAAGTAAAGGGATCTATTATACATATACTGCAAATATTTGGATACGTATGACTGACATTTCCAAGAGTTTCACAACAATGTATCTCTATATGTGTACATACAGCATATTACTGGGAGGGGATATAATGAATTAACAATAGAAAATGCCTTAGGGGAGAGAGGTTTACTTTTCATTCTTTTACACTTTTATACTCCTTAAATTTATTATGTGTGCATGTGTTAATTTTTCAAGTAAGCCTGTCACCAAGGCACAAGCCGATAATCCCAGCTACTTAGAAGGTAGAAGCAGGAGGATGCAAAGTTTGAGGCCAGAGGCAATCTATGGAATTTAGCAAGACTCTATCTCAAGTAGTAATAGTAGTAGTAGTAATAATAGTAGTATATGGCTGGAAAATTAATAACTAAAAATGAATATTGACACAAAGTTCTTATGCTAATAGATCATTTAATTTTGCTCAGTCCTAAGTGAGTAAAAGGGCTGGGACTTAGCTCAGTAGGCAGAGTGCTTACTCTGCGTATTCTGAGGCCCTGGGTTCAATCCCCAGCACTGCAACAAATAGGAGGACCTGACAACCCACTCCTGAAAACAATCCTGAAACAATCAGCCATTGAAAACTAACATAGCACCACGCATGGCACAGTGTTGGGGAATGCTTCGTTCTGTTGTACATAGGGTCACTATGAGACAGACTCTATTCAATAGCACCTAACAAGAAGAAGTGAGTGAAAATATGAATGAATGAATCTATAGTGGAAAGAACTGACCACACAGCTCTTCCATACAAATTAACTAATACCATCACTGTTAACCATTTACATAGCAGGCTCTGTGCTGGGTGATTTCAATATCTCTCAATTTTTACAATAACCACAAAACACAGGTAGTATTAAACTGACTGAACATAAAAGACAACTGTGCACAAAGGAAATTAAATATTGTCCATGGCCTCACAAACACTAAGTAGAAAGGACAAGGCTCAAAAAATACATACAGAAAGTATATTTCTTGCAAAAATGCTTTTTTGCTAATTAAAAGAAAGCACATACTACAGAATAAATCATTTGCAAAACAAAAAGTTTTAACAAAGTGAAATATTTGCTTTAATGACTACAAATACAGCCGTAAATATAAAGCCATAGAAATAGTATAAAAACAAACAGAAACTTACTCAGTGTGTTACTATAAAATACATATCCCTTAGGTCAATTCTGTTAAACAAATAATAGATTGACTTTGAAAGATCAAAGGTAGCAATGAAATAAATCACTGACATAACTAAGGCTCTTCAGAAAGACAGTTTAGTTGCTGTTTAAAATATACTAGCCAGGCAGGTACAGTGACGCATGCCTGTAATCCCAGAGACTCAAGAGGCAGAGGCAAGAGGATTGCAAGTTCAAGACCACAGGCAGTCCGTGTAATTTAACGAGACACTGTCTCAAAAAAATAAAAAAATGGGCTGAGGGGTGCAACTCAGTGGTATAACACTTGCAAACCACACAAGTGCAGGGCCCTAGGCTCAACCCACAGTACCATAAAAAATAAAAAATAAAAATAAATAAATAAAATAAAATAAATTAGCCAAGTGCGGTGGCACACGCCTATAAACCTAGCTTCTTCGGCAGGAAAATCACTTAACCCCAGGAGTTTTGAGGCTAGCCTACACAACCCAAGAGGATACTATCTACTATCTCAAAAAGAAAATTTACCTGTGTGTGTATAAATATATTGACACAAATTCAGTTGAAATAAACTTGATGCGGTAAAAACTACTACAGGTACATGGGAAAGGAAGTTAAGAAAATAATACATGTATAAAAATAGTGCACTTAATAAGACCATCTTCTAGGTTTGGGGGCAAAATCCTGAAGATTCTAAAGTCATTTTCTTATACAATCTCAGCAACTGAGTAATGGCATTTTTGTTATCATTTCTTACTAAACAGTCCAGACAAAAACAACTACTCAAGAATCTAACCTGCCTATATTCAAAAGAAAGTCAAGTAAAAGTTTCAGCACTAGGCAGTGTTAAGAGAAATAGATTATATACACCCTTGCACATATTTTCCAGCACTTCTAACACTGTATTACTTTCGGTGGTGTACATATTGGTCTCTCCGGACATATTTTGTGAGAATTTGGAAGTCAAGGATACTATGTCACTCACATTGGTAATTCCTTAAGTCTAACCTACCCGCCACTTAATGAGAAACTAATAAATATTTCCTAAGAATGTTCGAAATAAAGTCACAGTGCAGGTCTACCTATTATGAACTCAGTCAGGACGGAACTACTCCAGTTCTTTTTTCCTCTCCTTTCAAATGAGAAGCTTGAATTTAAATGGAATAACATAAAGCTAGAGGATATCATCAATATATAAGATGACAGAATTCGGATATAAGATCCCAATAAGCCTCAATAACACTGTAAAACTAGGCAGAATGATCTAACAAACCAGAGCCAGAATGAAGATCAGGAAGCATTTCATTCAAATTTTTCAATTTGCAGATAAAGGTGAGGCCACAAGGGTTTAACAGTATGCCAAGTGCAGGTCTATGTCCACCTTACCCAATGCTACCTGATACTATCTGTATGGATAAATGTATGGTGGGGAGACCTTGACTTCGACTTCATTCACGATATACACACACACACACACAAAGAAACCAATTCTTAGGGTCTTACACTTAAATGTGAAAAGCAAAATTATAAACTTTCTAGAAGATGACATAAAAAGTGTACCTTCAGGACCACGAGGGAGCAGAATTTATTAATTAGAACAACAAAAGCCACTAACCATAAAGGAACAGATTGATGAACAAGAACTGAATTGATTAAAATTTAGAATTTCATGGAGTGCAGTGGCGCACACCTCTAATCCCAGTGACTCGGGAGGTGGAGGTAAGAGGCAGCCTGCATAATTTGGTGAGATCCTACTGTCTCAAAATTTAAAAATTTAAAATGGGCTGGGGGTGCGCCCCAATGGTAGAGCACTTGGAAAGTATGGGAGAAGCCCTGGGTTAAACCCCTAAACATAGGGAAAAAAATTAAAATTTCAGCTCATCAAAAACATATTACAAGAGTGTGATGAAAGGCCAGTCCCATGAAGGTAGAAATGTGCCATATCTAGAACAAGAAACGCAACTTACCAAGCTCTCCTTGGAGTAATACATTCAACTCTTAAGCATTACACTTTAAAAATGAAATTTTTAAAAAAGGAAAGCCACCAGTGTGGTAAACTGACATGAAACCACACCATGTATGGAACAACTAATGAACTGGGGTTGTTTCAACCCCAAAAGACTGAGAACGCATAATACAAGCTGTTTCTAGTGCAGCGGTTTTCAATTAAGGATAGTTTTATCCTCCTGGCTGCTAAAAATCCTACAATGCACAGAACTACTCCCAACCACAAAGAATGACCCTTCTAAAAGGTCAACAGTTCCAGGGGCAACAAATTCTGTAGTGAGTTCCCTGTCACCGGAGTCACCAGTCATTTAAACAAGAGGGTGTCTGGATAAGGTCCAATAATGACTTTCAAGGACAGACAGAAGGGAGTTGAAAAAGATATTCTGTTCCAGGTAGCTCTTCATAGAAAAACCACCTTCTGGTATGTTAAAATGATGTTGGTGATGATGACAGACAAGTATTCAACACTTACTATGGGCCCAACATGACACTATGTGACCCATGTATGAATTTCATAGTTAATTCTCACAACAACCCAATAAGATAGGCTTACTTTACTTTGATTTGATGCTAAATTAGGTTGCTCTAATGCCATGGTACAGGCAGGGATTTAGCTCAGTTGGTAGAGTGCTGCTCCATACTTTCTAAGGACCCTGGTTCAATCCCCAACAACGGAAACATGAGAGAAGGATCTGGCAGTCCACTCCAGAAAAGCATTCCTGAAACAGTCATGGAAAAACCTCATGAAGGTTGCTATGTATTGGACCCAACTTAATGGCACCTAACAACTATGCCATTTGTTGTTGTTGCATGCCCTGGAGTCATGTCCAACTCACTGCAACCTTCATAGGGTTTTCAATGGCTGACTGTTTCACAATTGCCTCAGGAGTGGATTGCCAGGTCCTTCTCCTATTTCTGTGGTGCTGGGAATCGAACTCGACTTCAGAGACTGCACAGCAGCGTTCTACCAACTGAGCTAAATCCCAGCCCCAACAACGATGCCATAGTACAGTCAATATTGGAACTCAGATCTACCTGACTCCAAATACATACATACATACATATATATGGGAGGGGGGGGAGAATATCATTGTACAAAGCATAAACAATGAATGATTTTCAAAGCTTTCATACCCTTGAAAAGAAATAAAGCAGCACATATTCCAGAAATATCAGGATAGTATCTAAATAGGTTTAAACTCATTACAAATCTAGCTGGCTAGGAGAAAGTGGAAAAAGATTATTTGAAGTAATCCTGTGATGAAGGAGAGAACAATTATCCTGATTGTCCCCAATTGCCTACTTCAGTAAAAGCCAACAAGCTCTTACATACCCATGCAATCTCAGTCAGAGCTGGGATTAATGATGACATCCCTTTATCCACAGGCATGAAAGCTCAGGATGGACAGACGTTTGAACATCCCCGACTGGGAATCCTGCCCTTAACAAATACACGAGATGCAGATACATGGTTTCTTGGCTGCCTACGCTCACACCCATCTGTCAGGATGGCAATGTGCCTGCTCACATGTTGGTCAAACTGTCACTAGGGCATAGGTGCCAAGCAATGGTAGTTTTAAATGGGCAGCTTGTACAGCACTGTAAGAGCTTGCTCTTCTGTATTAAAAAAAAAAAAAAAAAAAAAAAATCACTGCAATAATACTGAAGGGCTGCAATCACAAGTGAAATATTCTTGCTCAATCTCAACATTTAAGTGGAAAAAAAGACCTAGACTAGCAGAAAAGAATCAGACCAAAGAAGTTAAATAAAAAGGTGCTCTGAAAACAACTGAGCTGTCACAATAAAGCTTTTCACGATGCCAATCTTTCGCTAACACACATCATTGTAACCTTTGTTTCTTGCAGGTTTTTTTTTTTTCATCATAACCTCTTATTCAGTAAAAGCCTTTGCTCAACAAGTCATCACTGATTTTAAGAGACTGCTACAGCAAAAGTCTGAAATATATCATTACCTCTGTGTTTTTCCGTGTTCTAAACAAAAAAGTAAAAATGCACTGATGTGTAGTAGTCTAACATTATATAAGTTCTATTTGTTAGCAAGTTATTTTTAAGTGACAGAAATCTAATCTATATCCAGCATAATCTTTTAAACACAGGAAACAAATGAGATTCCCACAGGTGAACAGAAGAAAAAAGTATAATTTGTATGAGGGAAGAAAACAATTGAAGTAGGTGATAAGAAAACAGAACTTGAAGTCACAAATTAAAAAATTAGAACTCAAAGGAGGAAGCACAGGACTGTTACCTGTCCTACTTCCCTAACTGTAAGCAAAATGCTCCTACACTACAGGCAGTTGCTCTTCTTCCCTTAAAGACCTTTTGGACTACTGGCAGGAAGAAGTATACAATGCCTTTACTGTCTGGACATTCTTCCCTAAGACTAAAAACCTAATATTGATTTGAGCTATTTGTTGTTCTTCAATCCTCCGTGATTTTGAAAAACAACTGGTTGTCACCATTCTCCACACAGTTCTTCATACACAAGTATTGGGACATACTGATTAATCCCTGAGTCTCTTCTTGGCCATGATAAATAAGTGTGTTTCCATTAACTTTCCCTCACTAAATCAATTTATCAACTCTTTGTTTTTACCATTTCAGTTATTTAACTCAGAGTCCTTTCAGGCCTGACTAAAAGTATCATCCACACCAACAATGAGCAGATAGAAACTACTTTTCTTCCCACATGTGCAACTTACTAAAGTAGCATTTATATGAAAAAGTTTGAAAGCCCAGCAGAATTCACAGTATACATCACTGAGGATAGTGACAAGAATGTGAACTATACCATTACCCCTGGCTACCATGCGAATATGTGCCCCTCCCAAAAGCCCATGTACTAAAGCTTGTTTTCTAGCCTGTAGTGCTACTGAGAGATGGTGGATCCTTTAGAAGATGGCCCCTAACAGAGGGAAGATTGGTGACTGGAAGTATGACCCTGAAGGGGATACTGAACCCTGGTCCCCTCCTGTCTCTCTCCCTCTGCTTCCTGGATGCCCTAATATGGGCGGCTTCCTCCATCATATACTCCCTCCATGATGCTCTGCCTCATCACAGGCCCAAAGGTTAACAGGGCCAACCAATCATGAACTGAAACCTCTGAAACTGTGAGGAAAACTAACCCTCTTTTCCTTATAAGATGATTATCTCAGGTATTTTGTCACAGTGACAGAAAAATCACACACTTCATGGCAGGGACTTCAAATGTTCTGAAATGACATCACTTTTTTGGCTTTCTGTAGACCTTTGTAAGACAAAATGGCAAGTCAAGGGTCATGGTTATATACTATCCTTCCTACCAATCTCTTACTGCCACATACAGCCCTAAAATAACTTCTCTTAAATAACTATTTTTGCCATATCATTGTCTTGCTCAAGAATATACAGTACTTTCCTAGTAGCCAATGAAATTGATTATAAACTGCTCAATCTAGTTAGTAGTTTCTATACTCGTGAACTAATTATCCTTCCTTAAATTCCTCCCTCCCCTTCACTTACAAGACTCCCCAAAACATCTAATTCTTATTTTGTCTATGACATGTCTTTGCTTATCTTATTCTTTAAAGTGTTTTCCAACATTTTTCAAGGCTCAAGCTACGTCACACCTTCATAAATCTGTACTCACATTTACTTAATAACTCATTCATTCTGTCCTGTCTTCATACTGGTAGTCAATTTACAGTATGTGCCCAACCGAATTTTTGGTAAATGTTAATAAAAAATTCTATGGAGAAAGGGTAGTCTTTTCAACAGATGGTTCTAGAATAACTGGACGACCACAGACAAGAGGAAAAGAAAAAAGGAATCAAGATCTAAACCTCACATTTCTGCACAAAAATGGATCACAGACATAAGACATAAAATAATTAAACACTTAGAAGAAAACATGACATCCTCCTAACCAAGGATTAGACAAGAATTCTAAGATATGCATGACACCAAAGGCACAATCCATATACCAATAAACTGGACTTCATCAAAGCTAAAAACTTTTGTGCTATAAAAGACCTTGTAAATAAATGAAAAGACAAGCAAAAGACTGAGAATGTATTTACAAATCATATCTGGCAACGGACTACCCAAAACAGATTTAAAAAGCTCTAAACTCAGCAATAAGGAAACAAACAATCCAATTACAAATGGGCAAAAGATCTGAACAGATAAGTTGTTGAAAAAAGACAGGAATGGCAAATAAGCCCATGAAAAGATTAGCCATTAGGGAAGTGCAAAGGAAAGCTATGAAACTGGATCTCTCATATAGTGATGATAGGATTGTAAAATGGTCCAGCTACACTGAAAAAGTTTGGCAGTTTCTTAAGTTAAACATATACTTACCATACAACCCAAGAGTTATACTCCTGGGCATTTATCCTAGAAAAAACGGAAACTTACATTCACACAAAAACCTGAAAATGAATACTTAGAACAGCTTTATTTGTAATGTGTATTTATTTGTGTGTGTGCATGTATGTGTATTTCTGTAACATTTTATCCTGTGCGTACATTTATGTAACCACCACCACAATCAGGACACTGGTCTGTTCCATTAGCCCAAAGAAATTCAGTCCTCATCTGAGCAAACACTGCTCTGTTTCACATAATGTTGTCATTTTGAGAAATGCTGTAAAAATGGAATTGTAGCCAACCACTTTGAGGGAGAAGTTTCTATACTTACTGGGGAGCTGATGCCACTGTTAGACTGTTTATGTGCCTCTGAGTTGGTTTTCTTTTCTTTCTTTTTTTCAGCTAAGGCTCTTTGGAGTACAGGGAACTAACCAAAATCACAGTCACTCTCACTCCCTTTTAAGTGACCTAATTTTTCTCATTATAATACTAAATTTTCTGCCCAGAAACGTTTATGTCCACCATGTTTTGAACATGTTATCATGACCTCAAACGGAGCATGCTCAGCATTGTGGCACTTCAACAAGTGATGAGTCTTCCCTATATGAATATGTATTGTTGTTGTTAGGTGCCATCAAGTCATATCCGAATCATAGTGACCCTCGTGTGGTTTTCAATGGCTGATTGTTTCGGGTATGCCTTGGGAGTGGATTGCCATGTCCTTTTTCCATTTTTATGGTACTAGGAATTGAACCTGGGACCTGAGAGACTGCAGAGTGGCTCTCTACCAACTGAGCTAAATCCCAGGCCCCTAGGAATATGTATGTCTCCCAAATAAAATTTGTCTCCCAAATAAAAGACCCTTGCTTTCTTTGCTAGGGGAGAACAGTTTTATAAATTAAGTCCAGTGCCCTCCTTACTGGCTGTGAGTAATAAAACCTCTCTTCACTCCACTATCTCCTGGTTGTGCTTACTGGCTTTGCACTCCCCAAGAGATGAACTCAGTGCACTCAGTTACAGAATCACACAATCACACCACCTTTTCAGATTAGCTTTTTTTCTTTTAGTGAAAGGCCCATAAGCTCCATCCAAATTGCAGTATCTACCAACAGTTTATTCTTTTTGTTGACAAGAGGTGTTCCATACTATGGTTGTATCACATTATTTTATTTAAATATTCATCCACCTTGGGGCTCACATAAATAAAGCTGCTATGAGCATTCATGGACGGGTTTTTGTACAAATGCAAGCTTTTATTTCCCTAGGATAAATGCCCAAGAGTGTAACTGCTAGCAGATATGAAGCATATGCTTAAGTTTTTAGGAAACTGACAAACTAATTTCGAGAGTGACCATACCTGTGCATTTTACATTCCCTCCAGCAACATAGGAGAGGTAATACAAATTTCAAAGTCATGACTTCTAAAATATTTTCTACAACACTGAAAAACAAGATTAAGTCTCTCAACTATAACCTGAACTTCTTGCTGCTGTTGTTGTTGTCACCGTGGAGTCAGTGTCCAACTCATAGCGACCCTACGACCCTACGTACAACAGACAAAACACTATTATCAGTGCTTCCCTGCTATTCATTGGTTCTTGAATGGCTGCTTGCTTTTTGGAGGGGGTTGCCAGGCCCTTCTCCCAAGCCTACGGCACCTGGTGTTCCCAGGTGTCCCATCCAAGTACTAACCAGGTAGGACCCTGCTTAGCTTCCAACATGTGATGGGATCAGGTGCCACAGTGGTACTGCTGCAGGCAACCTGAACCGAGATTTTATAAAAATCCAAGTTTAAAAAAGTTCCTGATTCCCAAATAGGGCTTTTCTTAGTACTTCTACCAAAGAATTTATCACTTGCACACAATCTGTATGCTGGTAGCTGTTACCGTATTATAGAAAACTGAAAAAAAAAAAAAAAAAGGAAAAAAATAACATTGAAGCCTATAGTAAAAATAGTAAAAATGTCTTCCTCCAGTCTAGAAAAACTAAAGGTTTCTAGTACTCAGTATTGTGAAATGTGATCATAATGCATTAATACATAGTATCAGCAAATGATGACATTTATTCAGCTGATACTTGGTAAAAGAATCTGAGAAAAATAACCAGAAATAAATCTGTAGTTACTTTGGCTTAAAGATTTCTAACTTGATGCTTTGTTTTTTTAATCTTAGATAAAACTGACAATTATATAAAGCAGCCTCTTTTATATTCTTAAAAAAGGAGCTAAGTCTAGAGTAGATTTGCCTGCTTACATGCAAACAGCAGCTAGATATCTAGTTCACAAAGAGAAAATTAATGCAGAAAAAGAAATTGGAAGACCCCAAAGACCGTGATGGTGCTGCCTTCATTCCTAATGACTTTCCAGTTCTTATTTTCAGTCCCTTGTGCAACCATTTTGTTCCTGATTTTGAGTTGTGTAAGATACATTTCCTTCCAATACAAGTACGATGTTTACTTTGAACAGTCTAAAATTTCAAACTAATCACTCTACAACTTAACACTTAACTAGGGATATGCCCTAATCAGAACATAACCAGTGACACTGGGTCACTAAGATCTGTCCTCTTTAAGGTTGTTGTTGTTGTTAGGTGCCGTCAAGTCGGTATCTGACTCATAGTGACCCTCATAGGGTTTTCAATGGCTGTTTCAGGATTGCCTTGGGAGTGGATTGCCAGGTCCTTCTCCCATTTTTGTGGTGCTGGGAATCGAACTCGGGACCTCAGAGACTGCAGAGCAGCACTCTACCAACTGAGCTACATCCCAGCCCCCCTCTTTAAGGAGGTACAGGTATGTCTTTTTTGTTGCAAGGGACTTTATGTTTTTTAGTTTAAACCTTTCTTAAAATACTTTGTCTACTTTGGTTTCTATGCATATTTATTAATATTTTATAAACAATTAGCATGTACAAGGTGAACGTAAATTCATCACTCAGGTCTGTTAGACGTATAGGTCACTAGTTAAGTGTGTTAATTATAAGACTTCCATCTAGTGTATCTTCCTATTTAATGCATATGGCTTACTAATAAGTATTTTACTACACAGATATATTTAATATTCACATATCTGCCAGTATGAACAGTGTCTGTCTTAATTTTCAAATCCTAGAGCACTTGTTCTCATCCTGTGGGTCAGAGACTGAGAGAGGGAGTCAGTGCAAAGACTCATCAAAATCCACAGTCAGTCATGTGCCACCTAACAACATTTCGTCAATGGCAGAGTACACAAAGTAGTCCCACAAGATTATACCACCTACTGACATGGCAGTGAGTTTGTGTAAGTACATTCTGGGATGCTTGCATATCCCCATCAATGCATTTCTCATTTTTCAGAACATGGCTCTGTCATCAAGTCATGCCAGACTATACCTACCCAAAGACTAAATAAATGACTCACAATATGAATTTTTCCAAGTTGACAAACATGCTGTGGCTAATAAGATTCAGTAAATTTATTGAAGAATTTAGCAAAAGTAGGCTCCTGTCATTAGTATTTGTTGATACTAGTAATCTAATTCCTAAGCCAAGTGCCATGGCACACACTTGTAATCCCAGAACCAGTGAATAGCAGGGAAGCACTGATAATAGTGTTTTGTCTGTTGTACGTAGGGTCGTAGGGTCGCTATGAGTTGGACACAGGAGGCCGAGCCAAGAGGATGGCAAGTTTGAGGAGAGGCTGCCTGCAAAACTTAGCAAGACCTTGTCTCAAAATAAAAAATAAAAAGGGGCAGGAGGGGCAGCTCAATGGTGAAGCATTTGTCCAGTGTGTGCAAGGCCCTGGGTTTAATCCTCCACTTTGTACTGAAAAAAAAAAAAAAAAAAATCTAATACCTAATATGCAGGTGGGGGCACACCTCCTCAAACTGCCCTGCACTATCTAGAAAGCTTTAAAAATTATTGTCTATATGTCATCTAAAACAAGGATGTGCTTGAATTTGAATGCAAAGATTTAAGCCAACGTTGGGAAAGATGGAGCAAGAATAGGGAAAGTGCATACAGTTACTTCAAGACAGCAATGTCAAGATGCGCATCGCTAAAGTATCATGCAGAGGCCAAGTGGGGCTGTTGTTAGGAGCTGAAGAAAGGTCAAGTGGCATGGTCCTCTTTACATCTTTATAATGTCAAATCAGAATATATTTGGTCAAAAGGGCCAAATATATCCTAAAGTACAAATACACCTTGATCCCACCACCTACCTAAATGCTCTGTCAGGGTTCTAATCTTTCTATAATCTCAGGTCCCTATTATAAATTCCATCTTTCCTACATTTCATCAATAGTGTAGTTTTTCAAATGTACCTTTTACCTTTATTGACTTCTGTGTGCTGGATGACAGATAACTGAAGTCAAAAACAATAGTCTGTATTAATTTAAAACAAAAAATTGCTTCAAAAAAACAGTAAGATAGCAAGAATAGACCTGGTACCTAGCACAAGTCCTAGATAGTAGGCACATAAACTCCAGTAAATAAATAAGTCTCAGAAAAATAACCTCAGCAAGCACGTAATATATTCTACTAGTCTGAAAAATAGTCTCCACTCTTATTCAGTTACCCATCCATTCTCAGAACCCATCAAGACCAATTTTCACAAAAGCCTCACTCACTCGCACAAAGTAGCAGCATTTAATTCCCATTAGGCTCACTGCCTGATATAGGAAGATAAGAGCACTTGCACATTTGCATAAATTCAGGAGTCATCTTTCTTCATTCGATGGAAGGTAAATTTCAAAGCTTTGTTTCATTTCCAAATAAGTTTTATGTTTCATATGAAAAATAGGTTCAGAGTTTTATTTTCAAATCAAAATCCCAATCATTGTATCTCTCATTAAGGACAACATTAAGGAAAAAAATACGGTTGTCAAAATTAAAATCTTGGTTTTTTCTAGATATTGAGAACATTTATTTAACAATAGTTCCCAAGCTTAAAAAAAGCTGGTCTATTTCCTTTAAAATATAATTTTAAAACATTTTGAATTTATTGCTGATATTTCTTAAATATACACTTGCATACTGGAATACAACTTAGTATAAGCTTTCATATAATCACTTCCTGAGCACTTACTTTTATACACCAGGCTCTATGCCTAGCACATCATTCCATTATTTCATTTGTTTAACAAATACACCCATAATTTTTGCAGCACTGAGCATAACAAGAAGTCATTACACTATAAAATGAAATTATTTGCTCTGGATACTACACATATCGTACTAAATCCGTAATGCCTAATCCGAGTTTATTGTTGTTGAATCCATTCCGTGCTTCTGTGTTAACACAGAATCTGATCAGCACTGTTGAGATGCACAGAGCATACCATCTGTGGTAGCATCAACACAGAAAGCTATTGTGGTATTAAGTGACTACAGTCCTTCCCTTCTACAGGTAGCAGATGAACATTATCTACCCAGAAACCTAACTCCAAATACAATTGTAGACTAAATTCTTCCCCAAAGTATTAAGCTCAGCACATCATAAAAAGGTGCGTTTATTCTGAACTCTTAAAAATAAATGCTGCCCTAAATTGTTTTTCACACTTTTTTGAATTTCAGACTCAATGGGTGAGTAATTCCTCTTTAAAGAAAAAAAAAAAAAAAAAAAGGAGAAAAAAATTGAAACAATGAGGCTCCTCAACAATTCCCTAAATTTAACCTCCCAAAAACAAAACTGGTATTTTCAAGTTGTCCCAAGAAAGGGAGCTGTGAAGAGGAGAGAGTCTACACAAAGGAAAATAAAGATGGGTGACTTGAAAGAAAAGGTGTTCAGAAACACGGGTGGCCTCAACAGGAATCTAGTGTCCGTCTCTCTCTGAACGACTCTGACGTTGTTTGTTGAATGGACCAAAAACACCTGAAAGTGTTCAGACCGGAAGGAAACCATGCAGGCGCTAGGACTAAAACACGTCGACTTTAAACACGGCTGCATCGGTGAGAGGTGCCACCCCGCCAGCCAGACAGACAGGCCAGAGGGGACCCCAAGAAACCCGGGAACCCCTCCTCAAACTCCCTCCACCGCTCAGGTCCGAGTCCGCGCCACCCCCTCAGGGGAGCCTTGCCTGGCCGCCGGAACCTCACGAGCGTCCCCCTGGCCCTCCGGCCCCCCAGTCGCGGGTCCCCGTATGCGAAAAGCCTTGGGAACGCGCGGTCCGCAGGGCGCCCCTTCCGGAACCCGCGCCCCCGACGCCGCGCGCCCGCGCTCTCGGCCACCGAGCCGGCCCGACCCTGCGGGCTGTCCGGGCGGCCCCGCGGCGCCCGACGCTGACCAGGAAGACGCGGATGCCCGCGCCTGCTTAGGCGACGCGGCGGCCCGCAGCCTCCGCGGCCGCCGAGCCGACGGCCGCCCCCAGGCCCGCGCCGCCCAGCCCGGCCCGCCCGGCCCCGCGCCCCGGCTCGGCGCCTGAGCTCTCGGGCCACGCCGCCTGCGGCCTCCCTACCCCAAGCCGCAGACCCGTCGCCTTCCGCCCAGTACGAACTTCCCGCCGCTTTCACCGACTCGCAACTCGGCGGCGGCGCCTGCCCGCCACACCTTGCAGTATGGGGCCTTCCCATTGGCTCTGGGCGGCGGGAGGGGCGGGGCGAGCGGTGGGCGGTGGGGCGGGGCCGCGGCTCCCCAGCTGTCTCCCTTGGCATGCCGGGAGCTGCAGTCCGCTCCCGCTGCATGCTGGGAGTTGGAGTCTTTGCGTGGTAAAGTCGGTCGCCGTCCCTCTGGCCCTGAGGGCTTCTGGGAAATGTGGTTCACAGCCACTGATTCCGACCTGCCGACCGCATTACGTACCCATCAATGCGGTGGGAACGGAGGTAAATACTGCCAGTGTTCAGAATAGCTTGGTTTATTGTGCTGATGTGAAAGACATGTGTTCCCACCTTCCTGGCCTGTTTCAGGGTCTCCCTGACCCTCTGTAGTATCCTAGCTGCAATTCTTTTATGCCACTTTGCTTTGCTTTTATTATCACTTTTCTTGAGTCTCCACCACCCATCAGACTGTAAGCTTATTGCCCACTCGGCGGCAATCAGAAAGCCATGGGCAGAGGGAGATTTGCAATGCACCAATGAAGTTTGACCTTCCAGACTGCACCTGTGCTAGTGTATTCTGAAGCCTGGGAGGGGTCATAACACTGCATTTACGGAGCTTTTGGGGATTTGTTGTTGTTGCTTTGTTTTTTGTTTAAGCAATACTGGAAGTTTGAACCCAGGGCCTAGCACGTGCTAGGCAAGCACTCCCTCATGAGCTGCACTCCTAGCCCCCTTTCTTATTTTTTTATCTTGTGACAGGTTCTTGCTAAGTTGCACAGGCTGCCTCTGGCCTGGAACTTAGGATCCTCCTACCGGCCCCTGCTGACTAGCTGCGATGACAGGTGTGAGCCATGGCTCCCAACTGCTTGTTGTTTTTTATTTGCCAAGGAAAGATATTTTTGTGTGATTTTCTTAAAGGGTGTCCTCTAAAATTGTGTGAGCATCAGTCCCCACAAAACCTGAAACACTATGTCCATTGGACAGTGCAGTGTCGTGCCTGATCTCACATTTGTCCCTCACCTGTGCCAGATTCTTCCCCAGCCTGCCCTCTGCCCCAGGAGGCTGACATCTACAATCCACTTCAAGGGGGTGCTCCCCAGCGTCCCCTGGGTTGCGCCAGTAGGGAACCCCTCAGAGGATTGGCAGGAAAGAGAAAGGTTGGTTAAGGTGGGTGTTCCCTCTGGTTCCTTATTGGCAAGGTCACCTCCATTTGGATGGGTTTCCTAGCTGCAGGTCACTCCTGGGCTCCTGGGCCTCCCTTCAGTTGGCAATGACAGCAGCCCCTCCCTTGGTGTCTTAGGGCTGGCAGTGATAACACCATGACTGCCGCTGAGCCACAGGTTCCTACTCTATTCCTCGTGATTCCCACCCTACACCTTTGCTGACAAAGATCTGGAGAAGTCAACCTAGGATGAGTGTTACGGTTTACATCTAAGTCTCTCCCAGAGGTCATGGGTTTCAACTTTGGGTCCCTGGCTGGTGGTGCTATTTGTGGAGCTCATGGAACTCTGTGAGGTGGGAGTATAGCTCTGCAAACAGCCTCCTTGCAGATAATTATCCTTTTCAAATGTGTCACCTGCTGTCTGTTGAGACCCTGATGTAAACACATGCACAAGGTGAGCACTTGATGAATAGTTGTCATCCAAAGGGTCTCAAGATTCACACATCTCATGAGTGTGGAATCTCCCACCAAGACACAGTGGCCAGAATCCGCTGAGTAAAAGACATTCTACACACACAAACGCGTACACATGTATGTGTGTGCGCGCTAAGAAAACTTGGAATAGGAGTCATCTGTTACAACGTGACCATCTTCCCCTGGCCTCACCATGACATGCAGAAGAAAGGTCCCTGCCTCCGTGCTGGGTTGACAATTGGCTGACCTTAAAGCAACAGTTAAAGCAGCAAGAGTGCGTGGAGTGTTCCAAGGTGAGAATAGAATGTATTTATTCCAGCGCTCATGGTTCTGGCACCCTCTGTCAGATGGCTTACAGTTAAGCAGGGCTTGAATGCAGCTATGTTCCAAGGCAGTCACCAACACCTCCAACTCCACCCACACGTGCTGAGATGGCCTGCCAGCACAGAGCGTGGCAGGACACCAGTCCAAGCTGCCGTCATGGAGACAGCATTTCTGAAATGCTGTAGGTGGGGGTGCAATGGTGGGATGTAGGAGACCCTCAGCAAATTTGTATGAGTGGATAATTTGGTATCAAGATCAGAGTTCTGCAGAAGGTTTTGACCAGCCAGGACCTACTGCTGATGCAGCTATTACTACTGTTATTGCCGCTGCTGGTGGTGTTTTGAAATTAAGAATTGAACTAGGGAGAAAAGGTTCATGAATATAATCCTGCCATACATTCAGAAACACCTACACAGTCAGTCCAAGCAAATGTTTACCGAGCATTACTGTGGACTAGGGACCGGACTAAACTTCACAGATTCTAGTTTCACTAATATTGAAGGAGGTTGTACTATTTGTTAGGCACTGTGCTTCTTCATACACAATATCTCCCCAAATTCTTAGAGGGAAGAAAACACATTAAAGAATTTAAATGATTCAGGTCCCCTAAATCTACCTTTGGGGCTAGGATTTAGCTCAGTTGGTAGAGTGCCGCTCTGCAGTCTCTGAGGTCCCGAGTTCGATTCCTAGCACTGCAAAAATGGGAGAAGGATGTGGCAACCCACTCCCAAGGCAATCCTGAAACAATCTGCCATTGAAAACCTTATGAGGGTCGCTATGAGTCGGACACGACTCAACTGCACCTAACAGCAAGAACAACAAATCTACTTTTAAATATTCTTTTCCCTGCCCCTTTTTATGCAGCCTCAAAACATAGGGATAATTCTTTTAAAGAAATAATTTCAGCACAGTGATAGAGACTTGTAGAGAATGCTATCATAGCCAAGTAATGGGATTCCTGGTTAAAGAGTCATCATGGATAAAGCAGAGTGGCTTGTGAGAGAGGTAGGTGCTGTAAATAAAAATGTTCCAGCTGCCCAGCAAGGGAAGACCAGCTACTGTACGGCACTGCCTAGAGAGGCAGTTTGCCCCAGGGCCTATCTAGGCCCACTTGGAGGTCTGAGGCTTGTTCCCCAGGCAGTAACCTTTGCCCTACATATGGGAACCCCTGGGCAGCAAGCTTCCAAAGATGACAGTGGCATCAAATCCCTTTCCTCAGGCCCTTTGACACTGATTGGCTGTTTTCAAACCACCAAACGGCTCCTGATTGGACCATTCAGGAACCATCCCTGATTGGCTACTTTTATAAAACCAAATTTGCATATCCCCCCTGATTAGCCAAAACCCATATGGGGTGACTGCCTCTGATTGGTCCCCAGCTAGCCCCTGGAGAGTATATAAGGGCAGTACATGGAGCAGTCTGGGTCCATTCCATTGACCGGGACAGACATGGAAACAATAAAGAGCTGTTGGAGCAGAGCACTTGGAGTCTGTGTCTTCACTGGGAAGAAAGAAGCAAGGAGCCGCTGTGGGCACAAGCCTTTGAGCCTGCCTTTCTCAAGGCTCTCAGAGAGCAGCCATGGGCATAAGCCTCCTTTCCAGGCAGCGTGGCTCTTGGGTGCTTGGCTCCCCCTCACCAGACGATGGGCCTTTGGCAGCTGGTTCCTGCTCCAGGCCGGAACAAGTCCAGTGCCAGGGCGACGCCCCACAAGCTACAACTCTGTACGTGGAGTCTACATTGATTTCGCCACATAGTTAGGCCCTGGAGTGCCAGCTGTTATTTGTGGGAGCCCCTGCAGCCCTCGTAGCCCTAGCACAAAGGTCTGGAGAAGCCAACCTAGGATGAGTGTTCCGGTTTACATCTAAATCTCTCCCAGAGGTCACGGGTCTCAACTTTGGGTCCCTGGCTGGTGGCGCTGTTTGTGGAGGTCATGGAACTCTGTGAGGTGGGATTCTAGCTCTGCAGAAGTGACACACTGGGCAAGGGGCTTTGGAGGTTTTTATCCAGACCCGTGGTTCTGGTCGCTCTCTCTACCTTCTGCCCTGTGACGCCATGAGGTGGTGGAACACTAGCCCTTCCCCCACCACTGCCATGCCTGACCTGCTGCCATTACAGACTGATCCTCTACCTGTGAGCTTCCAATAGACCTTTTCCTCCATAAGTTTACTTGAATTGGCTTTTCTGCCCTTGCGATGACAGCTAACTAATACAATGAGGCACTCTGGGAAAGAGTGGGGAAGGTGGCATTGTCTCCCCCGCAGCAGAAACTCAGTCTGTGAAGTTCAGACAAACAAGATAGTCATCAGGAAGCAACACCACCCCGGCAGGTTCTGGCCCTACTGATGAGTCAGTTCATGAGTCCTTGTCCTTGTTTGCATCTGCAGAATAGCAATAGTCATCCCAGGCCAACTAGCAACTTTCATCCCTATACCAATGGGAGGCAAATGAAGTAAGGTCTGAGAAGGGCTTGGATCCATCTGGAACAAAGCCACTAGGGTGTCCTTACCAATTCCAACCACCCAAGGACATAACAGGCTGAGATTTAGCTCAGTTGGTAGAATGCTGTGCTGCAGTCTCTGAGGTCCTGAGTTCAATTCCCAGCACCGTAAAAATGGGAGAAGGACCTGGCAATCCACCCCTGAGGCAATCCCGAAACAGTCAGCCATTGAAAACCCTATGAGACTAGCTATGTATGAGTCGGATACCGACTCGATGGCACCTAACAACAACAAGGAAATACCACCTATTGGGAGGAAGAAAATGAGAGAGGAGTGAGGAGCAGAATGGGTTCAGGGGTACCCATTGGGTACTCTCCTGGGTACCTGCCTCTGGTTTATGTTCCCCCAGTCCCTTGACTTACTTTACTTTACTGCAGCACTGGGACTTGAACCCAGGGCCTTGTATATGCTAGGCAAGTGCTCTACCACTTATTTTGTTTTTTATTTTGAGTCAGGTTCTCCCTCAATTGCTCAAGCTGCCTCTGGCCTTGAACTTGGAATCCTCCTTCTTCAGCCTCCTAAGTAGCTGGGATCACAGTTGTGTATCATGGCACCAGGCTTCTAGTCCCCTTACTTTTGACCACCTCCCATGTGCCAGGCATAGTATCTTTAACACACTTATATTCCAGTGGAGAGCCTGGCATGTCCACAAGTTCTAGTAAGTCAGACTTTTATGAAAACCTATTGCTTCCTGGGAAAACTGTCTCTTATAATACTGCAAGGTAGGTAATATGACCCCAGTATCCAGAGCCATGAACTGATCTTGATCTGCTCAACGTCACACTGCTAGTAAGCAGTAGAGCTGTCTGCTCCAAATCCATCCTAGTGCCAATCACAGTTACAGGTACTGAAAAATGTGAAAAGGTGAAAAGGTCAGAGCTAACTGGATCGCGTGGATTCCATGCGCTTCTGCAATGTCGTGGCTAGTGCCTGCTTGGCCAGCCTTTCAGTGACTTCAGAGGTGTGTAACCCCTTCTATTAAGTCTCTTTGTGTTTAGAACACCCAGAGTGGCTGCTGGCATACAGAATTGTAGCTACGGTTGTTGTTGTTAGGTGCCGTCGAGTCGGTATCCAACTCATACTGACCCTCATAGGGTTTTCAATGGCTAACTGTTTCGGGATTGCCTTGGGAGTGGATTGCCAGGCCCTTCTCCCATTTTTGTGGTGCTGGGAATTGAACTCGGGACCTCAGAGACTGCAGCGCAGTGCTCTACCAACTGAGCTAAATCCCAGCCCATAGCTACGGTAGCTATGGTAAACTTAGATGCAGGAGAGAAGTTATCCTGATAAATGCACTCTCTCATCAGTTTGAATTCTGCCTCACAATGATAGGAAGAGCCTACATCGAAGGTTCAAAAAGCGATGTCACTGTGAATGCTTGGCCTCCACAAGCCAGTTATCCCTGTGGTAACTTTTCTGACACCTCCTGAATGTATTGCTTTGGGAAAAGCTATTGCAAAAGACCTCTTTAAAGTATTCAAAAGTAAAGACATCACATTGAAGATGAAGGTGCACCTGACCCATTCCATGGTATTTTCAGTCACATCATATGGTTGTGAAAGCTGGATATTGAATAAGAGAGATAGGAGGATTGATACTTTTGAGTCATGGTGCTGGAGATAGTACTGAATATGCCATGGACTGCCAAAAGAACCAATAAATCTATCCTAGAAGAGGTGCAACCAGAGTGCTCCTTTGAAGTGAGGATGACTAGACTGTGTCTTATCTATTTCGGACATGTAGTCAGGAGGGACCAATCCCTGGAGAAGGACATCATGTTTGGGAGAATGGCTGGTCAACAAAAAAAAGGAAAACCCTCAACTAGATGGATTGACACAGTATCTGCAACAACGGGCTTAAACATAAAAAAGATTATATGCCTGGTACAGAATTGGGGGGTCTTTTGCTCTGTTATACGTGGGGTTATGATAAGTCGGACCCGACTCAACAGCGCCTGCCAACAACAGCCATACGGAGATGCAAGCTCTTCACATTTTAATCTCTCTGAGGTCAGTTTATGTCTTGTAATCCACGCGTGCTGTAATCGACAGTGGTTTGGTTGTTTCTTTGTCAGTTGCACATAAGATGATGGGGCTTTTACACAAGATGAACTGTAAGATTTGATGAAATTCTAGGGTACCTGGTGCTTTGCTTGCTTCTCGAGAAATCCTCTCCAGATCCTCTCTCCTCTTCCTGCCAGCTCCCACATTGTGCACAGGATATGACACTCCCAACTCCTATAGGCATGGGCCTCTCTTCCTTCCTCCTGCTTCACACCTTTTAAAAGTGATGACGAGCATCCTTAGAGAGAGAAAGAGCTAGCGTGGTGACATGATGGGACATGGGTTTGGTGAAGAAGGAAGCCCTGGGTCTGGAACCTCCCTCTGCCACTTAGTTGCTGCATGACCTTGTATAAATTATTAACCTTGCTGAGCCCCCCTCCTCTGGAAATGAGAGTAGCTGTGAGGACTAAATGGGCTGGGATTTAGCTCAATTGGTAGAGCACTGCTCTGCAGTCTCTGAGGTCCTGAGTTCAATCCCCAGCACCGCAAAATGAGAGAAGGAGGTGGCAACCCACTCCCAAGGCAATCCTGAAACAATCAACCATTGAAAACCCTATGAGGGTCAGACTATGAGTCTGACTTGACTCGATGGCACCTAACACACACACACAACTGTCCTGGCTTCACCCAGAGGAAGGTGGCGATGCTATGTGGGGACTAAATAAGATAGCAGATACAAAATTCTCAACCCTTATTAGACACTCAGTGAAGGTCGATCCCCACTCCTTCTGCCTGGCCCTCTCTTATTGTCCTCTTCTGAACATCACAGGGTCCCCATCTCACACCACTCCATCTCCAGGAGCCAAGCCCCAGGCAGCTGTCACCCTTCATTGTCAGTGGCTAGACCCAGGCTCAGGTCAGAAATACATACATGTTCATGAGCAGCTGCCAAGTTGCAAACCAGGAAAGGAAGGAGAACTTGTTCAAAAACAAAAGCAAATTGTCGCTTTCATTCCTGCAACCGTCCAACTCCTGTCATGTCTGGATTTCAGGGCTGCTCCAAGATTCCGGGACAAAAGGCACTATATATAAGCATTATTGTGAGACTCAAAGGGGCTCTGAGCAAAACAAAATCCTTGTATTACAAGAGAATTGGAGAGACTCATTGCTAAATATAGTTACTAATAGAAAAGCACTTTTCCTTTTTTCCACACATCATCACCACCACCGCCACTATGCTGTAGCTCAACCTAAATAAACCCTCCTAGTAATCTATTAGAAAGTATTTTAAATGATAAGAACATATTTTTGCAGTTACCATGCACCAGGCATGGTCCTAAGTACTTTTCAGCTAGTATCTCATTCAGTCTTCCTGGCAGCCCTGGAAGGAGGTTACCATTACCTGCCCATTTTACAGATGAGGATATTGAGTCATGAGGAACTTAGGCTACTTGCTCAAAGATGCACAGCAGATAAGGAACGGAGCCAGGATGCGAACTCAGCTATATGACACCAGCGATTATGGTCTTCCTCTGTGTCAGAGGGAATTACATACTCAAGAAGGGTACGAACTCCTTGACCTTCAGAAATTGATCAGCTAGTCATAGTCACCAAGGTAGATGTCAAGGACGTGGCCCGAGAGTGACTATTCTAGTGGCTAAAAGATAGGAGAATCTCAGCGAGCCAGGGTTCCTTGGGAATTCAAGGCTCAGGGCACTACTTTGCTCATTGGAATTGCTGTGTCTTCCTCTGGTTGTTCTGAACTGTGGCTTCTTCCTAGTTCCGGTAAGAAGTACATTCGAGCTGTGGCCCTCAAGGGAGGAATGCCACACCGGAGGGGACGAAGATGGCAATGCTCAGCTTTGGAACCATACAACGTACTTTTGAAGCTCATGGTTGAAGCAATAGAACTCAGAGTTGGGTTGGGTTTGGTTTTGTTTCATTTTGTTTCCAAGCTTCAAACCTTGTGCATTAGTTTAAGGGTCCCCAACCCCTGGGCAACGGACTGATACCAGTCCACAAAGGAATCAGGCCGCACGGCGGGCGGTGAGTAGCAGCCCAACTCCCTATGTACTTATAGCCGCTCCCCATCATGCACATTCCCACCCAGGCTCTGCCTCCTGTCAGATCAGGGGGCGGCATTAGATTGTCTTCCACAAAGCCAGTCTCTGGTACCCAAAGGTTGAGGACTGCTGCTTTAAAATGTTAAACAGACAGAGCTCCTAGAGAAATAGCAAAAAAGGGACAGGAGTGAAAGGATGTTGCACTTCTAGCACGGGATGCCTTTGGAGGCTGCTGACTTATTTAATCCTCATTATCAACCCAGAGGGCTGGGATTTAGCTCAGTTGGTAGAGCACCACTCTGCAGTCTCTGAGGTCCCAAGTTCGATTCCCAGCACCCCAAACATGGGAGAAGGATGTGGCAACCCACTCCCAAGGCAATCCCCAAAAAAACAATCTGCCATTGAAAACCCTATGAGGGTCACTATGAGTCAGACACGACTCGACGGCACCTAACAACAACATCAACCCAGAAGCCTGCAGCTAAACCACTGTGGCATCTGATCTCATCAGGTCTCCAAAGCTAAGCAGGGTCGGCCTGGTTAGTACTTGGATGGGAGACCGCCTGGGAACACCAGGCTTGGGAGAAGGACCCGGCAACCCACTACCAAAAAAAAATCAGCCATTGAAAACCCTATGAATATCAGAGAAACACTAACAATACTGTCTCACCAGCTGTAAGTAGGGTCACTATGAGTTGGACACGGACTTGATGGCACCTAACAACAACAACAATCAACCCAGAAAGACATTTGTGATTCCACTCCCTAACAGATAAGAAATAGGACCTTTAACTGTGGTTCTGATGAGAGTGAGGTTTGGATATGTCCTGTCCCTCAAGAGTTCATCAGTGGAAGTTTGGTCTAGTGTGACAATGTTAAGAGATAGTGGGACCTTTAAGAGGTGGGGCCTATCGGGAGGTCTTTTGGTAATTGAGGGCATTGTCCTTGGAAGGGACTAATGTAATTCTCATGGGACCCAGAGTTAGTTCTCAAGAGATGGTGTTGTGGAGGAGCAAGCCTGGTGCCTTTCCATTCCCTGGCTTCTTGTCTTGGGACTGAGCTCTTCTTCGCACACTTTTCCCACCATTATGGTACCATCTGCTGTGAAATGATGTAGCCAAGTGGACCCTAGCCAGCACCGTGCTGTTTGGACTCTCAGCCTCCCAAACTGTGAACTAAATAAATTTCTTTTCATTATAAATTGCCCAGCCTCAGGTATTTTGGTATTGTAACAGAAAATGAACTAGTACACCTAGTTAATGATAGAATGGGGTTTTATACCCAATAAGATACTATGTAATTACAAAGCAATGATAGCTCCACAGTGCCTACTAAAACTGAGTAAGTGGGCATTTTGTTCTCTCCTTCTTTATGCACAAATATCTCTGGCTAATACCTTCTGACAGAATGAGTAATCAGCAAGTTGATAAATTATACTCACTTCAAGCAAACAAGCCAATTGTTGTTTTGCCTCTCACAGGTGTGGATCGCAGACCATTAGTGACCATTGATAAAAGAAACCCAGGTTGCAATTCACAAGTATGTTTGTATTTCCCAGGACTTGCCTCTCACACAAAGGAGCTGAACTCAGCCAATATTTTCATAGCTAACACCTGCAACAGAGGCATAAAGCATGATTTAACTGAAGTAGCATCTATCTTTGGGAATTTAAATATAAACCAAAGGATAATTTGTAAACCTGATCGTTCTTTCTCATGCCTATCACTGGTCCTAGCATAACACCAAGATAAAACCCAGGTGTTTTAAAAACCTGTTAAGCAGTTCTAAGAGGTTTCCAGACATATCACTTAGCCTTTTGGTGCTTCTCCTGGCTTCACCTGAAGTTTATTCATTTACTCTTAAACAAATATTTACTGAGCACCTACTATGCTTCTACCATGCCAGGTTCTCAGGGTAGAAATGAACAAGATAAAATTGCTATCCATAAGAGGCCGCACTCTGAGAGGTGAGTGGACGTAAACTGTCAGTTACAGGACAGAGGGATGGTCACATGACGAGAGGATTGCTGTTCCCACCTTCCAGTTTCTCTGAGGAAAATTACATTCCACACAACAGGGGAAGCTATTGGAAAGGAACTGTTGTTGTTGTTAGGTGCCATCGAGTCGGTATCCGACTCATAGCGACCCTCTGTACAACAGGGGAAACACTATCGTCAGTGCTTCTCTGCTGTTCATAGGGTTTTCAATGGCAGATTGATTTTTGGGAGGGGGTTGCCAGGTCCTTCTCCCAAGCCTACAGCTTCTGGTGTTCCCAGGCGGTCTCCCATCCAGGTACT